>JAQGCC010003919.1:0-14181 GCA_034698905.1 Xestoiulus laeticollis
ATCGAATCCAACCAATCAGGGGACGGTAGTGCGTTGCACATTTCAGGTTGCGAGAGGTGAAGATCTGGGCATTAGCCAGCTATGATCAATTATGATAAAGGCCATATTTCAAATCAAAAAGTTTTCTAGTGAATCAGGAATTTTGACAAAGCTGAAATGCACTTTTTCAGCGCGCTGTTCGTGCAAAGAATGCAGTTGCTAGCCTTGTTTATTTCTCGTTAAAATGTCTCCCATTTAGGAAAAAAAAGGTGACATCTCGACTTGAAGTCTGGTTGAAAAATAATGCGTTGAATACAGTGTTCTTCTCTCGATTTTTTTTCTCCTTTTCTATGAGCATAGAGAAGATATTTGTCATGGTGCAAGCTGGAATTTTGCTTTGATATCCGGGTTCAAAATCTTCATTTTATCTATAGTTCCGGCAGCAGACGTGATCTAAAAAGCATCACTAAACACGCGAACGTTGATGTAGATCAACTGATGTGGATAAAGAGAACTTTTTCGTGTTAATTCACACCGCAGAACTCAGTTAAACTGGTCACATGACCTATAGTATACAAGGCACAGTATATAGGTCATGTGACCAGTTTAACTGAGTTCTGCGGTGTGAATCAACACGCAAAAGTTTTCTTGATCCACATCAGTTCTACATCAACGTTGGTGTGAATCAGGTGTTTGTGAGTTTCATATAACACGTGCTTTTCAATTAAAAGATGTTCTGACTTTTAAATTTTAACTGCAATCTGGGAGGACCTTTTAAAACCCAATGAGCAAGAATTACGTTGCTTTGATTTATATGCAATTCCGCGAACATCGTTCATAATTGGGTTAATTATTAATCTATAAATCCCTTACTTAATGAAAATGGTTTTAACGACTCTGGTTTTATGAGAGTATCAAACTCCCCCGAAAAGCACGTTTTCGTCGATGGCTTGGTTGAAATGTGGGATTGCTTGCCATTAAATCCTTAAGGGGCGCTCAATTATCAAATAATAGGCATTTTGATAGATTTGGAGGAAGCGAAGTGAATGTATTTTAGCTTTCAAAATAGTTTCATAAAATGATGACAGTTTTGCGTTGAAAATTGCCATTTTTAGACCGAGAAAACGTTATTTTGCAATGATTTGGTTTTTAGTAGTTTTTTTCAATTTGTTTGCCTTCTATGGCCTATTTTACTTGAAAATGTAAACGAACAAATATTATGCTACTATTATTTGAATTTTACTGATATAGCTTGTTAGTATACCTACAGTGGAATTCGCTAATGACGATGCCGGATACAGCGAGTTTCCGGGTATAACGATTTCTTGCAATGTGTTCGATTGATCTGTTATCTATAGTGTACAGTATTTTTTTCCGGATACTACGATATTGGATATAACGATAATCCGGAGATAGCGATCCCATTGTAAAAGCAAATATGGTTTCTTCATTCGCATTAGGACTGTTAGAGATTTTCTAAATGCATACATTATGTAATTATGCATGTAATGTAAATTACAAAATGGTTTGTAATCTTAAAGTTGTGTTGTATTTTGTATCTGTATTTTAATGTTGCATATGCAATCTTATAATATATATTTTTTATTTTACTGACCAAACATTAAATTTAAGTCAAAATTAATAATTACATTTGAATATTTCATTGCTGATATTTGTTTAAATTTTAAAATTTAGAACCACATGAACTATAAAATAGTACAAATTTAAAATCTATCTTTATCATTAAATTATTTTCCCAATTAATATTGGTTTGCAAAGTTTATACTTTTTCCAGTTTTAGATAAACAGTTTTAATGTACCATTTTTTATAAAAAGGTTCAAGCAAATTTACCTGTACCAAACCACTTAATTACATGTAATTACTATTCTGTACGATTTTTTAAATCAAAACATTTAATCAATTTTAAACTTGTGTTTTTTGATAAAGCCGGATATAACGATGTTCGGAGACAACAATCCTTGAAGATCGTTATAAGCGAATTCCACTTCATTAATTATTTAACACGTAGTATTAAAGAAAATATCTATGTTGTCTAACCATGGTATAATTCTTTTTATGATATACATATAGGCCTATCATTATTTCTATAATAACAATTAGTAACTTGTATTTCTTTATCATTTTTAATTTGTTCTATAAAATATAGTTTCCATTTTGTTTCTACTATTTATTTTATTTGCAACGAAAATATTGGTTGTGGTCACTTAGTAAATGTGGATAAGAACTTGAAGAATTTGGGGTTGCATATAGTGCAGAACATTCGCTTATTTCCGTCAACAATATAATGCCTAAATCAATCACTTTTCAATGGAATAGATGCTGAAATTGTTTAGAATTGAGGTTATATAGTCACCACTATTACCATTGAATTGTGTGGAAGAATTCCAACGTTTATCAGCACCATCATACGTATCGAATAGTTATTTATAAGACAATTCCTAATTTAATTTCAACATTTTTGGATATCGTGGGTTCAAAGAGAGAGAATTTTCATATCGGTAATCCTTTAGTCTGTCTGAATCTGGGTTTTATACCCCTTGTTTTTCTTGGCCTCAATTCCTTCGTGTATAGGCATCTTATGCTGCTCTGAAGCATTCATTTTTCACATAACGCTACATTACACAACGACGATGAAAAGTTCAAATTGAACTTAAGATGATCTCCTCCATTTCCCCATTTTTTTTTTCATCCTTTTCTGCTTAACGGTTAACGGCCCCGAATAATAGCCTTAGTGTTTGTCTCTTTAAAATGGCATTCATATAGGCACGTAGATGACACGTCGTTAGAAGCCATCTTTCGTCTATTTACATACCAACGGGCAAACAGTTGAAACAGTCGGTGAACGTTTTCCATAACTTGATGCTGTATCTTCTCTTGCATTCATCGTAAAAACCGTATATCCTAACGAGATGTAAGAGATGAAAAAAAAATTAGCCTAAGTAGCACGATCATCATGTGCTAAACATAAGCATATTAGAAAATACAACTTTATGAGAATAAGAGCTTTTGCAAGTTTTTTGTCAACATTTGTATTTGTATAAGAGACTTAAAATATCTTGCACTTGTTATTAATGATTAAAGACGTACACATGCAGCAATGCCCAACATAATGGTACTGGAAAAGAATAAAAATTATAATTTGAAATGGGTTTTCTGTGTCCTGTTGGATAACGATATTTCAACCCTTGAGAATATAGCTATATGGTATCTTGAAGATGTGTCTTTGGAAAGGTTATCATTTTCAAAAACTACATTTATTGTGCAATGATAAAAATAAAATTAAGCTAAAAATGATGTTTTTTTTTTGTATTTTGGGGCAACCTGATCAAAAAGAAGCAGTTTTCCTGAAATGAACAGTTACATTTAATTGTATTTATAAAAAAAGTGCGCAAAAATGTACGCTAAATTGGATAAAATAATACTTTTTTCAATGTATACATGCATGTATATATTATTCATGCAATTGTTATGTTATTATACCAACTTTTATATACAGTATATTATCATGTAATATTTGGGTAATATATTTTCTTACTAGATGGTATATGCAATATCACATTATTTTAAGCCAGAATTTTTGATTTTTCATAAATTATTCATTTATTTTGTAGTTTAATATATACAATTTCATATATAATATAACACTGAAGTAATTTTCTTTTGTATTCTTAAAAATAAATAATTTTTTTTTATACATGCATATAGCATTTTTATACAACGGAAACTATAGGGCCTACACGTATATATTTTTAAAAAAATATGTGACATTTGGGGCAATATATGCATTACATTATTTAAAGCCAAAATAATGTTTTTCTATTTCTAAACTATACAAATCTATTCCATGGAAGATTAAATGCTGCAATAGAACATGACATTACTCGTGAATTTAAAATTGCGTGGGTGCAGTGTCCTTGTTCATTGTTCAGTTTTAAACTGGAAAGAATAGGGGCTCTTGCAGTTGGCCATTTAGCTGTCAGTTTTCCATTTGCCATTGCAGTCATGCAGGCTAACGGAAATCCTGGCAATTGCATTAGATCGGAGATGGGGGACACCCTTTGACATCTAAGCTTTCGGAATCGGTTTGTTTGTTTTGGAAAAAAATCAATAAAATCACCGCAAAAAAATATGTGACGTGGATTTCTGCGAAGTTAGCCGAAGTTCCATGCTATCGACTTTGCTGAAATCGTCTTGCTTCAGGAAGATGTTGATGTGTTCAGTGCGTTAATTTGCTTTATGTCGATTAAGTGAATGAAATGGAGCGAGAAAGATTTCGGATGTGTAATTATTCTTGATGATTTCTCATTTCGAACGTTCCTATAATGTTGGATCAATACCAAATAGGCTCGCATAAGCATTTTCCCACTTTATCAATGTGATATCTAGCATATCAATATACTTCCATAAATCTAAGGCGAAGAATGCATGACAGTGTGGTCTTATATAAACCGCTTAGCTATCTATTCAGTGGTCGCTAAGTTGCGGAAGAAAAATGCCCTAGAAAAGGGCATTGACATTTTCAAACATATTCACTCTGAAACTGAGAATGTTGGGCATCATGGAATACTCGATTTCCGGCTGTATACATATACAAAGCAATCGGGTTTTTCCTATCCCTTTTTATTCTTAAATCCATATATATGCAACCTGGAATACCTAATAAAAAGCGACAGTAAAATGTCTCGACAAATCGGTCTTGTCCTTTTCCAAATGTTGATTAAAAAAAACAAGTCTTTTTTGCTTATATACTTTCCATAAGCTTCCTATGGTCTCCTACGCAGAATTTCTATGTAAATTCAGTAAATTCAACCATTCCCTTATCAACAATTGGAAACTAATGTTATATAGTTTATTTTTCACTATAAACACTCAATACGATTTCCCAATTTTAAAACTGGAATGATGCTTAGCTGTACTATCAGTTTGGTACCTTAATATTCAAACAGGTCCTAACATATATTTATAGGGAATTTTGTTCTACGTGTATATGTTCCGTGAAATTTCTTACAAAATTGTCACCGATTTATGATAATACATCCCTATATATCACAATTATTCATTTTATTCCTAACAGTAATAGAATAATATAAAAGTTTCCTATTTTTATATTAAAAAAATATGGTTTTGTTCCATTTTAACCAATATTTTGTTTATCGGTTCTACACAGTTAATATACATTGCATATAAAAATAGCATATCCTTTTAAAGTGGACGAAATACAGACTTTTTAGTCTGCATTTAAATAACTTGATACATATACAAATTAAACTACATAGGGGTTTTTCGTTGGACATTAAAGTACATGTATTTGGGTAATTGGTCGTGGGAGGGAGTTCTTGAAAGGAATAAGCTTTGAAATCCTTGAAATATGCTTGAATTTTTCCAATTTGCAAATTTGATTATTATTGCACATAACATTATGTACATCTATAGCATTGGTAGTGCATGTTGTGCTGGGTATTTCAAATATAAATAACTGTATATAAACATTATACTGTACATAGATGTAGTTACTATACAATGTTAATGCAATTTAGATAATCTGCAATGAAGATTTATTTGATCAACAAAAAATAAGAAGATTAACTCAGAACTCTTTCTTTGAAAATGCCTATTTCAAATTTGTTATCAAGGTTGTTGACCTCGACAGATTTCAGAATATAAATTTGGATTTTAGTGATCAATAGTCCTTGAGTCATGAACACATCTTTTTGAGTAGGATTTGGGAAATTGCCATCTTTGCCAGTTTTTCGTGCAAGGGCATTTGCAGGCAAGCAAATGGGAAAATGGAGTTGTAATCATATCAGAAATAACCTTCGCCTACTCGGCTCTAGAATTAATGCCTCGTGTTCATGCTATAGGTAGGCACGGAATCACAGGAAATTCTATAAAACGCACTTTTTCATCGCCTCCAATCGATTTTTCCTTCACAGTTTCTATAATTTCAGCTAACGTGGTCTATAGAAGGTGCGTGTGAGCGGCTAAAAAAAACGATATTTCAAATCTTATTACTTTCGGGTTTCATGTTCAAAAACACGAAAGTGGCAAACACATTTACAACATTAAAAAATGTGTTAATTTGTTTTATGGCGTGCCTTCAAATGTGTTTACGGGTTATGGGTGCAAAATCAAAATGCTCTTCTATTTTGTTGAAGTTGCATAAAATCTTACTAATTACCTGTATCAGATAAATTTTCAGTAAGCTTATGTGATTCACATTTTTGGAACCAAAACCTCAAAATCTATGCGAGTTTTTCAATGTCACTAGCCCCGGTAACGATTTCTATCTTGCCTTGGACGAAATAAAATGAAACAAATTACTGGTTAGATAGATGTGATATTGTGTGCAATTCGGATAAATACGTCGTGACAGCGTCAAATTTAAATAGGATAAAAAATACTTTTGCAATTAACTAAAATTAACAGTAAAATCATTCTGAATGCCACCTGCTGATGGCATTTAAATGAAGCGCCGTTACGATATGACCACAGAACACGTGATATAAATGAAGCCCAGATATGAGATTGACTGTGGCATTCAATTTCTAAATTTCAGCCAAGTCATAATACTAGGGCTGCGCTCCGATACACGCTTCAAGAGATATAATGTCATGTATAATCAAATTTTGCAAAGAGTTGTCTTGCACATCCTAAGAAAAAATGGTACCAATAAAGGTGTTATAAGCCGTCACAAATATAGCACATAGTTTGCATCATGATCGAAGCACCTTTATGTTCTAAAGTGTTTCTGAACACCTTTATGTTCTAAAGTGTTTCTGAACACCTTTATGTTATAAAGTGTTTCTGAACACCTTTATGTTCTAAAGTGTTTCTGAACACCTTTATGTTCTAAAGTGTTTCTGAACACCTTTATGTTCTAAAGTGTTTTTGAACACCTTTATGTTCTAAAGTGTTTCTGAACACCTTTAATTTGGTACCAATAAAAGTTCTCATGGGCACCTTTTTAATAGAATGTGCTATGCATGCATACAAATGTATTCATTTCAAAGTACCTTTTTTGGATCAAAATACCTTTTGGTAACTTAAAATACCATTACAAATTCTGAGAAATTTAGGACCACCTATATTTTTTTAAAGTTTTTTTTAGAGTGCAGGAAACCTTTCAGAGCATGACTGTATTGACCATAAAATTGTAATCTCTGCTTAACTGTGCCCTATACAACAACAGTCCCAGTTTAATTAAATCGATATACCATTATTGGACCTTGATTGTGTAAGATATACACATTAATTATCACGCTTCTTGGCGGCCATTTGCCCACAAAATCCATTAGCCTTAACATGTTCGTTTTTTTTTTTCGGTCACCAAAGGTCCTTTAATATTTAATGGAACTGCCATTTGTCAAGCAGGGGGTCTTTACCCTGGTGGGAAAGTAATTGTACGATCTGAAAATTGCACGATAACATGATAGCTCATGTAACGGGGACATTTCAATTATATGCTGTGTGTTCATGCATCGGTAATGATCGAGCTGTGCTTCTTAGCCATCTTAATTATCCTTTAACGAAAACACTTTTCCCTTTCAACAGTCTGAGCACGTCTTTGCAATTCGTTTTGGGACTCCCAGGTTGTTGGTCTTTGGCTTTTGTGTGTATATACAGCCCAGCAATATCAAATTATTCTGGGGCAAAAAAAAACAACAGGAAAAAGGAAACTAATGGTGGAAATCCTCTCGGGAATCACAATCTCGACACATTTCTCATAATTTTCTAGGAGGACCCACTTTCATGATGCTGAGATTGAAAATACAATGGCTGCAAGGACTAAAATTAAAGCCTAAAATTTAATCTAACCCTTTGAATACGCGAATAATTACTAATGATTCCCATCCGCCACCAGGGGGTGTTGAACTGGAATAAAGCTAATTTCAACTGGTTCAATGTCATTCCATAATCCTTTTGCAATTAAACTATACAATGTACATGTATTTGCAACGATATCAAAAAGAATAGCCTTGACTGCATTGGAATGATGCTTTTTAAACAACATGCCCAACTGCATTTTATCAATGTTGTAGAAAACCCAACCCAGGTCATGAATTGTCTGTTTTCCAACTTGTGCTGTTGGATGACGTCGTCTTGGTGACGTCTTTCATGACGTTGATCAACACTCTGCCTCAATGGCATGTCGTTAAAATTCCTTTCCTTTATTTGCCATGTGTGAAATCACGTCGTTAAAAATGGACGTCATGTTCATTGATCGGGTTTAGAACCTTGGTTTGATGTGCAACTAAATGGCATGCCAGCTCTTTCCATTATCAGTGGAAATAATACCATCAAGGACTTTACTTGACACTGGTGGCGTTAGCCATGTCCACACATATTGCTTTTACATTAACTTGTCAGTCACTGTCAGATATTGTTGGATATTGCAATTATTGTCAGAACAATGATGCAAAGTCACATTTAGGTATATTAAGGTAACAGGGGGTAATAAGGCCTAATTAAGAAGCATAAATGCACTCATAAAATCACTCCGCACACATGCTTTATAGGCATAAAATTGTCGATTCCTGCTTGTGGACTCCATAGATATCCGGCTCAATATAGCCAGTATCGTGTTAACCCAGTTCTGCCTTCTGTCCTTTTTAAAGGACAGTTATGATTTTTAAATGCATTTAGCCCCAGGCCACACTAGGCTGGAAACGCGCGTTTGGCTAGACTCAAACAGGGCATCGAATTTAATTTAAATTCTAGAATCATAAAATTTGCACATTATTATCGCGAGCGAATTTTTTTTAAAATTAAGTCTTGTTTGAGGCTAGCCAAACGCGCGTTTCCAGCCTAGTGTGGCCTGGGGCTTAAAGTGAAACATCATTAGGCATAACTGCATGGGTTAATAGTTGCAGAAAATCATGTATAGCTCGAATTATAATCCACAATCTTCATTAATTGATTAAATATTACAGTAAACTATGTAAATTTATACTGTATGTCTTCCTTAGTTCATAATTCTAGTTGTTGGAATTAGTTGTAGCAGTGGAAATATTGTTTTACATTTTTTTTTAAATTTGTAGATCGACGGATAATAAATAAAGCCTGTCAAAATCAGCTATAGGCCTTATTACCCTTTACTTTTTTATGTTTTATATTGTCGTTTTCGTTTCTATCGAGATGTTAGGAATGAATATAGAGCTTGATGCTTATAGGAACATTTTTCATTATGACAACAGTCACAAAAAACCTTTTTAGCCAGAATAATGCAAATGGAAATTGTGCAAAATCTGACACTATATAGATGTTATGACAAAGCACCTACGTTGTACATTATATACATGTAGACATGTACATGTATGCTGTATGTTGAGACGGTGTGCCAAATAATTAAGGCATTGAAATTTGACAAAATTGGGCTCAATTTGACAAAATTGTTCTTTTTGAAAGATTTCATTGTGGAATTATTATTTATAATTATTTGATTTGTGATCTCAAGTACCAAATATAAGCCATAAATGCAAATAAAATGCATTGCCATTTTGTTGATCTTCATGTTAGAAGTTGCCATTTCAAGTTTATAATTTATTCCTAAGATACTGTTAATGGACTGATAACCAATAAAAACTAATGGTTTTTCTGCAGTATAATTTTCATTTTATTTCACATCTCTCTTAGTTAATGGCCTTCGATACCTTAAGCCTTATTTGTTTAGGCAATTTCTGGAATGTTTTATTTAGGGAAGTTTGCCAAACCATTTCTTTAATTGCCAATTTTTATGCAGAACTAATATAAGATTGCTATAACAAATATAAGAACTAATATAAGATTTGCCTAACCATTTTTTTAATTGCCAATTTGTATGCACAATTTATATAAGATATCGAAAAATATGGCAGTTGATGAAAACAAGGCATAACCTACAACGTATTCTTTGGATACGTTTGAAATTAAGAGCAATGCAATTTTTTCTTGGTTTTTATAAATGGGATGGAATTTTTACAAATTCGTATTGATTTGTAACCCGCGGTTAAAAAAAACGGGTGAACACTCCTGGTCTATATAAAATATGACAGAAACTTAGGGAAAAAGTAAGTTGAGATTTTTTTGGCAGGATCGAGTTCGACCAGTTTTTGGCCATTGAGATCAATTAGTGTCTTGACAATCGGTTTATCACTTTGGCCTATTTGCTTATATGCCAAACGAGTTTAATTTTGTTAAAAAAAGGTTCCTTTTTTCCCCTCATTATTTTAACTGGAACCACTCGGGATCGATAATATTATAATTTATCGACACTCTGGCAGTACGTGTTGTTCCTACTCCATATAACACGCACTGCAAAATCTTCCAATTCACCAAACACACAAAAAATGCATATCAAAATGTCAGTGGGTTAAAAACAGTGATTTGCATCCTTAAAGACAAGGGCCTACTGTCCCCAATTCCCTCTTGAAAACGAAAAACCTCATAAATCTCTGTTTCTAAAAAAAGTAGGTTTATGCAGATTTCATTTATTCAGGATGTGGTGATGAACACATTTGTTTTCATTTTTCGTCTTTTAAATGCCTTTTTGCCTTCGAAAATTTATTATGGAGAGAAATGCTTTTTGATGCCATTTTACCAAATGGATGGACCCTATTGCCATTTTGCAAGAAAGGAAATTGGGAGGGAAGACTATCACTACGTGTGCATTTTATGATATGAGAAATGCATTACTACACGTACTTGTCTTTGCATTTCGAAATGAGGCAGCCTCTTGATATGTTTCTTTCTGTTTTTCAACCTCTGGAAATGCTGTACGCTTGTTTTTATTACGCATTGCGTGAATGTATTATGCAAAGTTAGTTTTGATAAGTTATGATTTTCAGAAAAGCGCATTTGGAGAAGTCATATCATCGTGACTATAAAATTCTCAAAGTTCAGCAAATCACTGATTCGTTTATAAACGGATGGCTTAGGGCTTTTGACGCCGCAGCTATAGTTTCAAACATTCTGGAAATGGTGACATGTGTGTGAAACAGCCCAATGTTTAGCCCTGTCACGAATTCTATCTTGTGTTAGACGAAATAAAAATCGGGCAAATTCCTGTAATTTTACATATGCACGCACAGCATCAAACATGTGGCTCTATGTTTTGAGTGGATGAAATATAGAAGATGAATGCCCACAGTCATAAAATAGTGATTTGTATCACGTGTTCAGTGGTCATATCGTAACGGAGCTTCCACCAGCAGCTGTTTTATTGCTATTTCTGAAAAAAAAATTGATATGATTACGAATTTTATCCACTTGGCGTGCATTTACACATCTCCTTACTAGAAATTTGTCAGATTGTTACGTTATTTAAAACATGATAAATTTCGTGACCGGGGCTACTATATCACGATGGAACAAGTTTTGATAAAATATAATGTAATTTGCAAAACTAACATGTATACCCACAATGACAAAATGCGGTTTTAACAAACAACAAAATCGAATTGTATCAATGAATAAAATATTAGATTAAGCTTTGATTCATTCCAGAAATGGCAAAAGCATTCCAATATACCTTATGACCTGCTCAATTAAGCTCTTGGTGAAAAATTTGCTGTATGCATTTTTATAACCCATGTAATTGGCAATCAAATGCAGGCATTGTTGTTAGGGAAGGGTGAGTAATTGACATTGTGGCTATACTAATGAACTATTATGTTTGTATTAGGAAGCCTATATCGCTTAATTGGAAACTTTAATTTAGAATTAATCCGCTTTACGACTGAAGGATTGCCATACGTTAATGTCTCCCAGAGGAGAATCTTGTCATTAACGAATCACAACAATTCACTCAAATGATCGAAATCCTGTTCACGTGATGTTTGGATAATAAGTGGATTATAAGTGCGTTAACATTTCAGATTTTAGTTACATCCATTGTAACTAAATTTCAAAGATTTTAATCTTTACTGTACAAAGGCAACCCTTTGATGACGTGCATCTTGGGGTCAATGTGACGATGATGATGATAACTTTTCCGATTATGAATAGGGAACATTATTTTAAAAATGGTCGAATTGGCTATATCTTTTCTGAAACATTTTCATTACCACATTGCATTTGTTTGCTGACTGTAGGGTATAGCGAGTTGAATTGAAATGTTTAATATGCTTCTGTGATCACTTAGGCATAGTTACAAACAAAATATTTAAAAAAATCCATTTTTATGAACAAGTTTCAACCAAAATTGCTGTCGATATTGATAATTTGTTTTGCATTTGCATTTTGCATGCTTTATGCTCAATAAATGAATCATTTTCTTGTTAAAAAAACTTTTGAAAGTTCATTATTAGTTATAAATCAACTATAATTAAACTATATATGCCACCAAGGAATAAAAGTTGTGTTTAGCCCTCTGATGACCACCTTGTGACCGCCATTGAAAATTCCAAATTATGACAACCATAGGTCTAAATGACCCAAATTATAACTCGAATATATACTTAAAAACGTTTATTCGAGTTATACCTCGAATATATACTTAACTTTTTGGGTCATTTAGACCTCTGGTTGTCATAATTTGGAGTTTTCAATGGTGGTTACAAGGTGGTCATCAGAGGGTTAAACTAAACTTGTATTCCTTGGTGGCATTAAGTTTATGTGCATGTTATAGTAAAAAAAATAAGATATGAAGTTTGGATGTGTCAAAGGCAGCATGAGTTACATCATCATTGACCTGTACAAATTGACACAGATAAAAGCATACACAGTATACTGTACATGACATATCAGATACAAGCAAAAAAAAGCAAGCCTTTTGAAATAGGTTGTCATGGGAGATAATGCACAACAGGCCTTAGGGCAGTGTTGCTATTATAATATGCTGTAAGATCACTGAAGTTGCAGTATAGACCTACTTAGGCAGACGGATGTAGGTCAGTGATATCATTTCTTAGGAATTCTTGGTGAAACGGAAAAATGGAAGTGCTCGACGGAAAAATTATATCGATATTAAAGTCGCATTTGGAACACGTTTAATTTTTAGTAAAAATTCTTCAAGTGTGTCCTAGATTCGATGGCCCATATCCATTCCTTCAGGAGCTTTTTTCCACACTGGGGCATGTAAGCTGCTGAGCTGTTGCAGTAAGCCTAATGGGACATGAGGGCAGGCAACAGCACTTGAAAATTGATCCTCTTGAAGGGAATTCAAAGCCAGGGAGCATTTTGGCTTTTTAATAGAAAAAAAAATAGCCAGCGTTTGACTGCTGACACATGTGGGCCTACTACAAATTGTATTTGAAATTTATTTCAATAAAACTCAAGTGAGGAATACCTTACGTGCTTTGTTCAGACGTGACCTAGTCTTGAATGGACTAGAAGAGAAGTAGCACAAAACTCACTCCAGCAATGGCATTTCTATTGACTATAAGCTTTTATTTGTGGTTGTTTATTTTCCCCCTTTTGCTGTATTTGTATTACGCTCAATTCCTAGAAGACCTAGTACTTGGAAATCTATTACGAGTGTTTTGGAGAAGCTCGGGGCCAGTGGGTTCTTGCCATTGGCCATTGTGCCCTGACAGTGGTCATGACAGAATCGATGGAGTGGCACGTCGTCTATTTTTGTTTATTCCAACTGGATTGGTTCCCTAAGGCCAAAACAACAATGCATTTGCCTTTGCTTGCTTGGGCTTTTTCAAGTGAGAAGCATGTAGTTGGACAGTGTGCGTTTTACAGGCCACGTGTTGTGCTGTTGTTTGAAGCAGTATACCATTGACAAACTTAACTGTTATCTTGTGACAAAAGCCACGGTCGCGAATTAAATTTTGTCTTAGTTAAAATACAAATCGAACAAGTTGTTAAAATTGTTTAATTGCATATGCACATGTATGGAGTGGCATCATTTCATGTCTTCGTCATATCATAACAATGTTGCAGTTACATCACGTGTTGCAGTGGTCATATTGTAACGGCGCTTCATAAAAATGACACCTTCAGATGGCATTGTCTTCACTTTTATTTCTAATTTGCACTAATCTGCTTTTATCCATCCTCCTTATTAAATTTGTTATCGTCACGCATTTTATCCACTAGTTTTCACATTAAAAAATTGTCCGATTTTTATTTCGTGCAAGAAATAAATCGTGACTGGGGCTTTTGAATGAGGAAATTTTAGTTTTTAAAACCTTTTATTTAACTTGGTTAGAAGGGAGCGCATGGTGTTTGTTTGATAACATGGATATGGATCGTGT
>JAQGCC010003920.1:0-14179 GCA_034698905.1 Xestoiulus laeticollis
TTTTCTCGTTTGCCACAGTCGTCTGGTTTTCGTTCAACATGTTTTCCATTTTCGCGCAGTGTGAACGCAGCTTTAGAGTGCAGTGCCACATTATACATGTACATATAGATTACAATGACAATAACCAGTTTTCAAGGATGGGGGGGGGTCAGAGCTGTGTGACGTCATATTTGAGAGGAGTCTGACTTATTGTGACTAAGGGTGACATGGGGGAGGGTTCAAATATCTGCCAAAATCGCGTGACGTCAAATATGGACAGCCCCTTACAAGATCCAGCATGGAAAAAATCAATGAAAAACATGAATTTCTCACAACTTCGGTTGTCATCTTGGTGACGTCACCATTGAGAAAACTAAATGTAATAAATGAGACCTCAACGTTGAAAGCAATCATAAAAAACCCTGAATCTTGCCACCTGATTTGGCCAATTAATTACGATTATAAAACCAAAGCATGTGTTGTTAATAAACATGTAATGCTGTTTAATAAGCAGCTGGAAATGTGCTGACGAAGTGCACACGCAACACATTAAATGCATTAAAAAAGGCTTTAAAACGAACATATCATGAAGCATTTTTGCATTTTTTGTGTGTGACCAGTCAATCAGCCAAAACATATCATTGCTCTAAGCTCTTATTTCTGGAGGAACGTAGAGAGTTGTCTTACGAATTTTAAATACCACATGGTCATTAATTTCGGTCGTTATCACACGATGGTAAAAAAACTAACCTGAAGAATTTCGAAACAAAAGAATGCGACCACTGATGGGGTTATAAAAGAGTGCATATATAATATATCAAGAGCATGAGAATATATATATATTATCGAAATTGTGTTACTTGTCCACGTAAAGTGGTATATATGTTTCCTATCTTGAAATGCGAGTATTCTCATGTAAATTCCAACCTATATTTGTGGAAGGGCACGAGGACTAACCTCATAAATTGCACTCATAATTAATTCGAAAGCAATTAATTGCAGTCCTATTTTCCCAGAAATGAATAAATGCTGTCTTGTATTATTATCTCTGGGCTTAATTACGGTGACACATATACAATGAGAATTTGTATGCACCTGTACGGCACCACATGCGTGCATCAACAAAATCAGGGCATTCTGTAAAACCAAGCAAGGGCATCCAAGCACTTCTTCGAAAATTCCTGATATGAAAATTTTTGAAGAAAAACAACAACATGCTTTCCATTTCGAAAGATGATAATGTTAAAAAACTTAAGATATATAGCTTTAATTAAAATCATGCACTGTTTTCAATTTTAACAACTCGAACTATTATATAAGTTTGCTGAAAATTAAGTTTTTTTTAAACAGTATAAACTTTAAATTTTCGATAAATATGTCGTTTTTTTTTAATTTTTTAGTAACAGCTATATATTTTGATCTGAACTCTGCAACTTTCAAACATTGCATTATTCAAATGTTTTTTTTTTTTTTGATAAACGTTTTTTTTTTTTCCAAAACACCTTAATTTATTTGGAACATTTTGTTGTTTATTAAATAGACGTGCGATATGTGCAGCGCATTTTGAATTTATTGTCATGTAATTTTTTTAGAAAACTGATTTATCAAGGTAGTAAAAAAATAACAACCAACGTTTAAATGAATGAATGACAGCTGGGTAATTTTACTAAATCCAGTCATGTGCCACAGAAATTTTAAAGCACGAAGCGTAGCTCACGATATATAATTAACGTTGACATTCGTTTTGACAAATTGACTATAAACAAATTTTATTTTTTGTAATTTTAATTGGTCAACAAAATCTTGAAACATATATCGTTAAAACCATAAGCATGCATGCACGCAGAACTAAAACACGATGTGCCTATTTTTAGACTAAATGTTTTGCATAAAAACGGTAAGAAGTCTCCCCTTTTAGATGCCCTAGGAATCTCGACCCCAAGCATCCCCATCCCTATAGAAATGCATAACTTTAATACTCATTATACACGGTCAGGAATGTTTTGTGCGCATTTTTCAACCATAAATATTAAAGTTAAGAATCAAGCATGATTATGCCTTAATGCACATACTGAAATCTCCTAAACACCCATAAAATGCACCTCATTAAAGCATTTTTTTTCGCGCATCTATTCTGCGAGATAGCTGCATGGCGTGTTATATAATTCATGAAAAAATCTATAGGATTATCGTGGAAACACCCAACAAGATAAACAAACCCAGAAGCTTAACCACCCATGCATGAGCGTATTCAGATTGGCATAAAAATCTTTATAAAAAAGAGGGGGGGTGGGCGTTCTGTTTTACGTTTATATTAACCTCCCACTCGCCCCAATTGGCCCACCTTTATTAAACAATGGTTGAAAAGGACAAAAGAGGACCTCTCAAGCCCAATGCACGTATACATACGAATGCAGTGATGACAAAGTTTCAACAACGGGGATTTGCAAATGGAGTTAACTGATAATCGAGATAATTATTAATGACGCTACGGATGTTCAAGACCAACTCGTTTAATTTTGCTGCATTTCTGCATTTAATTAGACAGTGGTGGGAAATGTAAAGGTTGTGAAACGCGAACAGATACCTGGTTGGGATGTTTAAAAAGCTTACCGTATATACGAAATCATGTCGAAAGCTGAAACCGAGGGGAATTCGTTATACAAAGCGAGAGCAAAATTATTTTTGTTATTACCATACATAAACGTGCATAAATTAAAAGTGATGCACGAAGCGCAATCTACGAACGGGGGATTTCATGGGCGTTTGTCGAAATAGCTTTGGACTTATCTTTCATATCAAAACCCCCACCAGTGCTATCCGAGATATAAATATAAATGGCTAGATTGCATGCACGTATATATACTGTATACACAATGCCAAACGCAAAATCTCATAAGACCGTTGCTGTAATAAAGTCTCGTATATATATACGTATAATGGAATCCACAAAACAATTCACTGAGAAGGAAATTAATTGAAGCACACAAAAGCCTCGTGTGCATTAACTTTACACCTTCAGGTGCGTGTACATATTAAAACTTTCCTAGTTGTTGTAGACATTTACATTAGGTTTATTCATAATTATGTCTTGTGGATCCCCCAACTTAATTTGTATACATGTATAATGCAATCATATATACTCAATTTCGCATCGCTTTAAGGAATTAATGTACAATGATGCAACATTTTTTTATTAAATATAGCTGAAGTATATGCTAAGGTGTATGCTATATACCAACCATTTCGTTATTTTGATTGAAACTATTTAGCTTATAAATTTGCACGTGTATAAAGTGGTCATGGTATAATGGCGCTTCTGCTTGCCGTCTGCACTTTTATTTCAGGTTTGCAAATTTATCCTTTTAAAATCTAGCGTGGTCTCACATTTTATCCACATCAACGCGCATGCGCATACTATCTTTTCAGGAAGTGTCCATATTTTATTTCGTCTATTATTTAAAGACTAAAATGGACTATTGTCATATCTTATCTAAATCTTTTACTTTTTAGTATTGAAATCATATATATACAACATGGCGACCCGTTGGTCTTAAATTCTGATGTTTGTTTATAAATCCTTCGATAATCTTTTTAAAACGCCTCATTTTTAAATGTTCATATTTCTATCATTTAAGCTGCAACGTGAATTGATTAGTTTGGATATTAGTTTGAAAAAATATGATATTTTATGCCTGTATACATTAGCTATAGAAGCAATCTGACAGCAGATGGCATGCATGTTGACGGAAAACTTGCCATATTTGGTTAGGTGATTAGCTTGTATTGATTAAGTAATTTCATAAAATACACATGTATTAATCATACATGGTATAGGTTAACTCTTCCAGCAACACGCATGTTCCATTAACACCGTATAAAGTTCACCTTAACAAAATCTGGCACTTTGCCCCCTGCCACATGGCATAATATATACATGCTGACTGCAGGGCAAGGAATTGAATTGAATTGAATTGAATTATGCGTCTGTAAAAGCGCAGTGAATTTTACAGCCTTGAAAGTTAAATCTTCCTGGAACTGTTAATTCATTATTCCTGCGCACGCTAGCAATGATTATACCGAATATCGAATATAATTAAAATAAAATCTCTATAAGGAAGTCTCATCACGGCACATGCACACGAATAAAAGGACAGATATCAGGAAATGGGTTATATCTTCTGATCAGGACGAGAGAAAAAATGGATACTTATTCGACCTGCATTATGGCTTTTGGGGTACACATCGCAATAAAAACTATATGAATATACCAGCTTCTAATTACTGTAAGGGTGGATGGATTTCATCTATTCAAGACAATACTCCTATTAAATCTGGTATGTCACGGCCCAATCCCAATCTCCACACACGCAAAGATAATGGCAGAAGCGCATAATAACAGCTTCATCGACCAATTAAAAAGAATAGGGCGAGGTTACAGCCATTATCATTAACATTTATCATCAATTTCCATCTCGGCCATATTTGTTTATATCGAAACACGAATGGGGTAGGACATAAACAAAGCGAGGGCACATGTATCACACGGCAATGGTGACCTCTATATGGATGCTAATCCTGGTTCAATGCATTACTGAAAAGCCCATTTCAGAATATTTAATTATCCGCATTTATTTCACAGCTCTGAAAATTATGCAAGATGGCGTCTATCTCGAATTGTTTGAATTGCTGCAAAAACGTCGAAATTAGTTGTTTGCATAAGGCCTACAGCGCTTGCAGGAATATCATAATACATATGTCATCATCATTAGTAAACTCTAAAAACATAAGTTGTCACAATAGATGTTCTGAATTATAATTTTAGGATTTTTCAGAATATTTTATATCAAACCGCTGAAATCAATAATTACACGTATACTGCACATGTAGCACATTCTATAAAAGTGTTCATGATCACCTTTTTTGGTGCCAAATTAAAGGTGCTTCATAATTCAAAAGAGGTATACATGTATTATATTTGTGATAGCTTCTAACATCTATATTGGTACATTACTTTTTTTTTCATAAAGTGTATAGGCTATACAATCTACAGCCATATGTGCATGACAACCAATTAATTTAAGGAGACTTATCTTCTATAGTATATATCAGTTCCACTATCTTGTCAAGCTACAATGTTGTTTTGTCTTATTAAGCAAAATTCAGATTCTTGTTAAATAGATTAATATTTTGCACATGTAGGCTATAATCTAATTTATACATGCATGGTCAAGTACTGCTACTAAAACATAATAAATTTAATTCAATTCAGCAAATGTTTGAACTATGTTAAACATGTACATGTATAAAGTAGCCAAGATTTACACTTATACAATGCATGTGTAGGCTATACCACCACGCTACAGAGAAGATGAAACAATTTCGAGATTATTCACACTGCATGTTTCATACGTTGGATATACATGTATTTTCATCAATGTCTTCTATGAACATTTGGACAATTGTGCCATGAAGACACATTTGTAACCCAGATAAAATAGCTTAATAACAATAATATTATATTGTAATTAATTATAAGAAAGCAAGCTCATTCAAAGTTTGGAAATCATTTATGCGCAGGCAGTGTATTCATACTTAGCCTAACAAGATTTATTCTTTGTAATGAATGCATGCTGACAGGTTTTCATATATAGTGGTTGAAAAAAAAAAGATGCACGTATACATGTACGTGCAATGGACCTTAAGTTACGCGGCGAGTGTACAACTATTTTAGAAAGGGAAAAACAGGCAAATGTGAAATCATCAAATGTCACGAAATGTCAAAACTGTCGTGCTTGCACTATAGAGGTATCTGTAGATAAACCAAGCTGAATTAAAAGATCGACAACGTGATGCATGCAGGTGTTAGGAAAAATAAGATAAAAATCCGTGGACTGAGATAAGCCTTAACTGTTGTGATGTGAAGTTTTTCGGAAGATGATTTTTTTGTTATTATTAATGAGATGCTATCCCATGGAAATCTATAAAGATAAGCATTTTTGCCAACAGCAGTTCTTCCTTTCATTTTAATCACCCTTTATTCTAGAAATCCATCTGCTGGTTTCTGATAATCAGTTATATCAATCGTTTTATTTATATAGGTTTTTTTTGTCTTATTTACTGGTTTATTAAATCAAGGCTCAATAAAGAATTTCATGGCATGCAACTTGAGTTATCATCCATATCAGAGTTATATTTCATTACTTTTTCGCTGATTCGATCAAATGATAGTCTCAAAATCAGACAACAGCAATATTTGTGTTTTTTTCTAGCTTTTCACTAGAGTATATAACGAGTGTCATTTCGGTCTCTAAACGCCAAATGACAAATGACAATTACTATGTTCAGTATATACTGTGGTGCTGTGCTCGTTTTGAATATCACATTCCCGTTGGATATATATATACAAACTGCGCATTTATATAGATTTTTGTGTGAACTATAAATATACAGCATGGATTATAATTCTAAGGTAATATGCAAATGCTGGTATATGCATTTATAGGACGTTAACAACTGCAGATTATACATGTACATAAAAGTATATGCATATATATATATGATTTATGCGTACAACTAAACAGATTGTATATTACAGGGAAAGTAACTTTAAATTTCATCATGTTATGACATGCCCTTTCTACAATCTCACAATCTTGGCATTTACTATATAATTTTCATGATATTATACAATAGATATTTATTGTAATTTGCATATTCATCAGCTTTTGTCATGTATACCCACGCATTTTTTATAAATATCGATATAAAATATACCATCGAGTAACAAAAGTTTTTAAACATGCCTGGGTTTTAATCAATGCTTTCTGATGTTTTAATATGCGAAGCAGTAACATTGTTAACTACATTAATTTAAAAAAATCCTTATCAAAGGTCCGTTTTAATTTAAATACTTAAATAAAGGGGTTTCTTAGATGAATTGCATGCAATGCGTGTATAATGTATTCATGAAATTGAAAAAATACAATAGTGTTATGCAAGTCCACATCGACGCAACCTCCATCAGGTGTCCATCCTATATAAAATTAAATAACACGAGTGCTGTAAAAAATCATAACGAGTTGCTATCAGTTAGTTAATGATCTGATTGTCTTTAAATACCGACAGCTGCTTCCAAATCAAACGGATGAAATCGGTCAGGTGAAAAGATTAGAAAGGGGCTTCCGTGGATGTCCGATTTGATCAAAAAATAATAACACTGTATACATCTGGTTCGACGCAAAAGACCGAATGAAAGATTAAACGAATTACAGACCTATATAGAGGGCGTACTTCCGAGAGTAAGACAAAAGGGTTCAGGTGAACTCGTTTTTAATGGGTTAACGACTTTGAGATTGAAAAAAATTAAAAAATACTAGCTATAGCCGCGAGCACGTCAAAATCAAGGACTACAAAATGGAATGAAAATGGAAATGAAGCAAAAATATATACAGTACGAAAATTGCAACTATAACTACATTTATATTTCTATTGCAATGAATTCAAATGTCTATATAGCACATTTAAATACAATTTTTTGTTAAACTGTCTCAGTTCTCAATTGTCCATCAGTGCTTTTCTTATATATTGATGTTTATATGACTTTGCTTTATTATACCCAAACAAATGTACATCAAAATGGCCTATCTCGACTATACAGGGTGTTTTTAGATTCATGGTTACAATGTTAGAGTGTCCTAAAAGAAGCAGGTCTCATGTGGATTTATTAGTTACAAGGAGAAATGTCAGCAACAAATATTAGCTACAGTGTACATTTCTTCTTGTAACTAATAAATGGTGAATGTTGTACCGGCCTGCATGGGTTCATTTATAAGACCTGTTTCTTTTAGGTTACGCTTAGGTTACTATAATATCAGTAAAATCTTACTGATATCAGTAAATTCTATAGTGATGTTAGTATACACAAATTGATAACAATCTGAGCTATACTGCATCAGTACAGCATATTGACATCAGTAGGCAATGTTTGACTGATGCCAGTATAACCCACATCAGTATTATATCAGTATGAGCTAGACTTACATCAGTTTAGTCATACTCATATTGTTTTATAGCTATACTAGTAACAGTACGCCATAGTGGCATCAGTAGGCAATGCTTAACTGATGCCAGTATACCCCATACCAATATCAGTGTAATATCATATCAGTGATCATCATCAATATCATATGATGATATGTAGTTTCATCATTATACTACTCTGATAAATCTGAACTGTTTGACTGACACCAGTATAATATCATACTGATATCAGTGTCCCAATTATCAGCATAAAACTGATTACTGATATCAGTATACATGTATTTATTTCGCCCAGGGCTAACACCAGGTACAGTTTGTACCATGAATTTAAAAACACTGTATGTGCCTTGGTCCAACAAAATCTGCATCTTAAAGCTCATCTAAAGCTGGCTTTTTCTCTGTATTTGACCAAAACATGAAAATTTACAAAGCTCTGCGTTTTCCAAAAATGTTGGTGTGAATAGCAATCACTATCAATTTCAGGTTTCCAAAATTCTTGATATCGATTCCGATAACGAGTTCTTGGTTTTTATACGAATAACTTGAGTAAAGCGAGCCATTTTCATCAAATTCCTGGAGGTATAATGGCATTTGTTCAGTTCTACGAATACGTTCTTTCTTTCATTTGCAAGTTTTCCCAACGGTTTCCAGAGTGCCGTAAAATCTCAATCCACAATTCGGCCTACGTGTGAAATTGTCACGCCTGTAGCAATTCCAATCACGTCTCCTCAATACTTCTCACCAAAAGCTTGTCCAGCATGACCCTTAGGATTTGTGTTCTTCTGGCGGGTCATACACGTATAGCACAAAACCAGAGAACCTTGCACACAGGGCGTTGTGGGCCTAGGGGAGCCCCAATGGGCAGGCACTCGCACCAGACACCCTTTAGATGAAATCAACTAATCTTGGACCCATTACAATTGCGTGTGACTTGCTTTTATGGCGATTATAAGGGACAGCAATTCATTCATGATGCAGAGGCTGCCTTATCTTCATCTACGTGCGGTGTGCATTACCAGAGATCCTCTTTACAAAAATGCCTAGCTGGCCAAAGACCAGGAAAAAAAGAGGAGACAGAATCCCCAGTGAAAAGAACATTGGCTGCATGGTTACGGTTTTCAAACTTTTTTTTTTTCGCAAAACGGTCGTTGTGTTCAATTGTGGGGAATTCTGAGCATATGCTACAGGGGAGTAGAGGTCCTTGTCTTTTATTCACGTTTTGCATGCTTAACCTCAGCTGGATGGCGCCAGGTTAAATTGCCCAATGATTCTCTGGTCTGTAATTACCTTATACAGCACATGGTTAGGATGATGCATGCATAAGGTGTATTGTTTCTTGCAAGAACCTTATCAAAAAAAATTTAAAAAAAGTTTTATAACTATTTGTTAACGCTAGAAGCATATTGGTTAGCAGAGGGATTCAGCAGGTTTCCTTTAATCTTGTCGACATTGGCAGCACTGTTTTTTTGCCAATGCGCATGCTTAGAGACGACGTTAATGGATTTGTGGTAGAGGGGAGACGACAATTTCATTAGTTTAAGCGTGATACCACAACGTCTTTGAGGAGCATTAGCAACTTTTACGGCGCATTACTTATAGATGCGCATGCGTAATAGTGTGGTTATCGTTCTCGTTGAAATTAAAGGAAACCTGTGCAATCCCTCTAGTATCCATTTACAGGACCACAATTAGCATATAGTTTCACAAGTAATCGCGTGCCTTTTGAATATATGCATGCTTTGCATGAAAAATTAGCTGTAAGCTTATATTATAAAGTGTTGGTAAAAAAAATGATTGCATTTAGCCCTTCAAAGAAAGCAAAACCACTTATGATGAAGCATGCCTAAATGTGCCTCTTTGCAATCTTGGAGAATCTGCACTGTATTTAATTCGAGGTTATAAACGTGGATTGTTTTAATTAACGAAGTACATGTAATTCTTTGGACAAAAAATTTTCGTTAGTAAATGCCAAGTATATACATTATATTATATATCGTCACAATGTAAAGTCGAAATTAAATCGTTTAATGCGATAAATAACTGCGTCATTTATACACGTACAGTACCAGTTTTAACCATGGAAATCAATTTCAATAATAATGGACAAGCATTTTTTTTACAATATCTTGATGAGCATTTCCTTGTGGGATTACGAAATTATGTGTATAATGTACAGTGTATATATATAATGTATTGTACATATATGGTATACATGTATACCAAAATTATGAAATATTAACACATCAGAGAATATTGAAATAATCAGGTGACGTCTTTGCTATCATTTCATTATCTAGCATTTCGTGGCTATAAAGCAAAATTAATTAATTGCATATTTAATACACGATCATTCCTTTACTGGATCAATCATTTATAGAACAGAGCAATTAGCAAATCATATCTTGACACCGTCTAATCTTCAAAAATGACACTTTTATGAACTGTTAAATTGAAACCATTTTAAGCCAATTATATACACACAAGTCTTTTATAATAATTATATGATGTCTCGATTAGAACCATAAAAGAATATATCTACGATTTTCAATTAAGTATACGAGCTTACTGATTATTTCTTTTAAAAAATCTTTAGTAAATGAATACATATTCATTAGATTGATGCGATCTGAGGAAAAATTTTAAGATGCATATGCAATAATAGCGCATGTAGACTAATTGCTAATTAGTAAAAAAATAATAAGATAAGCCATAATTATGTTTACACATATACTTTAAAATATATGGCAAGAAATTGTTCCGCAGGTTAATTTAAAATGATTAATTTAGGTTGTTAGCCGAAAACCTTGATTTTTTTTAGCAAAGCTATATATATTTAATGTATTCATTGTGATTTGAGGTATCATAGTCATTAAACATCAGGTCATGGCATCGGTTTACCAGTTTAAGAAAAACATCAGCAAATTCTAAGCAATTCAAGCCAAGGTTTTTATGTCTTAAAACTAAAATATTAACCTATAGTTTCGAGCGGTGGCACCAACTAAACTATACTGTATATATGTACATCCGTATCCAATCCTTTAATTATTACGCGCGAATTAAGCATACATGAACTGTGCCCATGGATGCAAATGTGGTGAAACAATTCATTGCATGATTTTTCCGTGAAATCTTCGGTGAAATACAAATTGGACAAATTCCTGGTAAGATATATAGATTATTTGCATATGCACCAAGTAGATAACATGTATGATCACGCCACATTTAAAGAAGATGAAAAAAAAAAACTGTTCAGCTTATAAATTTCAGCCATGGACGTCAAAACACATATATATAGGCCTACATTTGTATACGCATGCTTGATGATATACATGTTGATATTATTCCACTTATACATGTTTATATTTCACTCATGGATGTGCACATTCAAACACATCTGAGGAATATGCACGATTTCTAATTCGTCTAAGACAAAATAGAATTCAAGGACCAGACAGAAAAATACTCCAAATCAGTCTTTGACATTTTTTTTTTTAATAAACACATTTTCCCATTATCACTGACTTGTTGTAATGACGTTCAATCTATAACAATTCGAATTCATGACGCAACAGTCAGACCAAATGACACTCCACTGTACATTGTGTGTATACATACGGCTCTTTATAAGCGAGCTTGGTTTAGTGGCAATTGAAACAAATATATAGATTGAGTATATATCATGTAGATTATTTCTTCAAACATCAATGATATACATACATGTACATTGTTTAATACAGATATATTCGAAAATATATATTGAACTTCCATGCAGCCTGGGAAGCAATGCATATCGTTTAATGAAATTTTTCAACCAATTGCATAACAAATTTCATTGTTTTATTTATGTAAATGCAGTATTGTAAGACATATTTTGGCTTCATGGATGTGATTGAATAAATACGATGATTTGGATGCCTTGTTTGGCCTAGTTTTATTCATACAACAATATATATGCATCAATGGAGAATTTGGGTAGAAAAATGCTATAGCATGTGACGCAAAAAGATATAGTACGCCTTGGGGGCTTTCCAAATGGCAATAAACGAAATTGCGCACAATATAGCTCCATCCATTCAAATAAATGGTAAATTGGTTCCTGAATCGATCGTTAAAGATTTCTGGGTCGAAAAATCTGCCTTGTCCATGCATTCGATTTATAAGGTCTTAAGCTTTTGGGAATTCAGTTTGGCGTATATATACGCTATATATACTGGACATTAAACAGTTATAGATTATAACATAGGATAGAACCAAGTATTTAATTGCCAGCAATTATTATGCACGATTTGCATTGATATAGTATAATGACATTTTCTGCATATGCACCTGCATCTTTAACAAAATTCTATATTAATCACTTTACCTTATTACCTTATTGATACATGTAGAAAATTAATAAATATAGGCTATACTCGTGTTTGTAAGCTTATAGCATTAACTGATATTATAATTAGTTTTGATCACATATTTTCGCATTATATTGCAGGGTGCATGGATACAGATAAGTACATGTACATAAATCATATCTCAATATCTATAGATAAAAAAGGAACGATCATGCAGTGTTAAATATAATAAAGAAATTATTTTATTGTTGTCAATAAAAACTATCTGTAGCATGTAGCTTAAGTTAAGACTACTTTAAATAGCGTGTTAACGGGGGGGAAATCGTTATATGCAGCTTTGACAGATATTTTCAATTACGCAATTTTCAACTTTAGCAAATGCTAAAATATTGAGGCAAATCAACTGTTGTGAAAATGGCAGAAAGCATTCAGTATGTACAGAAAGCATAAAATATTCATCGGCGACAATCGCATCAATTTATCTTGTTTTAATCAAATATGCAACGTAGATATAAATGCTGTTAAATGTGCATTAGTTTGAGAAAAAAAAAGTGCAATTTCAACGCTCTATTCCATCCATTAATGCTATTTTTTCCAATTCAAAATTGGTAAACAAATTCCCCAGCCACTTTGCTAGATTTAGATCTTTGAATTTCTGATCCATTCTTCCCCCATTTCGATTTAAGATTTGTTTACGTTATTCAAATCCCTTGTAGCCAAATTTTCCCTCGAGTTGAAACCCATTCTCACTTTACATAAAAAAGCGTACGCATTTAGCTCCCTACTATTATTTCACCTTCTAAAACATGCAAGAGCTTTCCGTCTATGCATATGAGAATAGTATGGGGGAAAAAACACATTCTTTTTTTTTTGCCATGGGTTTATAAAAGCCCATACACGAGTGTTCTATGGCATTCACTTTTTAGCAAAAGGCTTTTTATCAGATACCCCAAAATGTGCAGTGATAAGGAATATTGAGCAAAACATTTCTAAAATGTACATCTCCAAAATTGCTCAATCATTTTGTCAAACTAAACTTAGAGTTGAGGTTCTTTTCTTTTATAATAACAAAATATCAATAAATATAAAGCGAGGTTATAGATAGATGTCAGGGAAATCCTATTTGTAAAATTACAAGAAAGCACGTGCTATATATGCTATTCGTTGCTCTCAACTTAATGCAAAGATTTCATTTCACTATATATAATCATGCAGATCTACATTTTTCTTCATGCATTTAAATACGCTGAAATTGGCAATTTAATTTAGAAAACGTATGTATATATAACATTGCTTCGAATTTTCGCACAACCCTTTAGGCTCTATATTTGAAATAACATATGCATGTTTAGATGTATACATAGGGATATTTTCTTCATTAAATATTTTTCAAACATTTATAAAAAGCAATTTGTGCCATTCTCAATCACGAGCCTAATTTATACATTTTATGCTATTTTTTATAAATGCTGCGAATGCATGTTTGTGAGGAAAAAAAGGTTACACCAGCACGTTGTAAAAAATAAATGTTCAGCCTAGGATATATTGTAGGCTACATGCACATGTATATTTCCTTTATAAAATATACATGGTTCTACATTTTAAAATTTCTTAATAAGTAAATATTTTTGAATATTTTAATGCATTTTTCTTTGGAATATACCCTGGAATGAGCAATGATGAAATCCATTGATCCACTCACTATAGCAGCTATATGCTATATAGAAACCACTATTATACTACGGACAGACTATAGAGTTAAAGGACATTTAAGTCCGTAAATGGCCTTTACCTTCATAGTGTGTTTAACC
>JAQGCC010003921.1:0-14174 GCA_034698905.1 Xestoiulus laeticollis
GGGTTTTACTTGAAAAGGGCCTCATTAAATTGCGAGACAGTGGAAATGCTTCATCTCCTACAAAGTAGTAGGGAAATAAAATGCATTTTTCATCATATCGCAATGGTGAAGGTTGAGGGATATGGCCACCGTGGTTCATCCAGTAGTTCATAGCACAGGCTTTGAAAATGCCTCTATCACTGTTGCGTCCAGCAAAACCTGGTTCAAATATCGTGAAAAGGCCATCAGCATCGCAGCATGCCATAAGTACGATAGAACTTGTAGTTAAAGTTTTCGGAGCCTGTATGTGGAAATTTTTCAATTGCAATGTGCTTCCCATCCAAGGCCCCGATGCAGTTGGGAAGGTTCCATAGCAATTCAAAATGATCAGCAATAAGTTTAAGTTGATTATGTGTAGGGACAGGCATATAAGTATCCTTAAGTATATCCCAGATAGCTTTTGTACTTTCTTTGATAATTTTTCTAACTGTGCTCTCACCTCTCTCAAAATATAAGGAAATTGCAACAAATGTTCCACCAGTAGCCAAATACCTGTCACAAAGACAACACAATGTTAATTCAAATTAAATAAACCTTTTTTAAACACTCTCATTATCAAATTAATTAAATGTTCATTAAATTTCAACAATTGTTATCCATTTCGGACAATTTTTAGTAATTTTATTTTGTTAAATTTCAGTTGCCGAGTGCAAAGAAAAATGGCGAAATCTCCGTACAGTATTCATGAGAAAAATAAAACCTTCTCCTAGTGGCTCTGCAAGAAAGAAAAAAGCTTACTATCTGGAAAATGCTATGCAAATTTGTCTGCCATTCATAAAAACAGCAGCTTCTCCCTCACTAGGAAATTTGCCACCAGTACCACAAGATCATGCAGTTAATAACTGCTTATGATGAAAAATCTCAAACCCAATTTGAGAATGATGTCATCCAAGTTAAGAATATTGTCACCCAAGATGATAATAGTGTCACTCAATATGAGAATATCATCACCCAAGATTAGAATAGTGTCTCCCAAGATGAAAATATTGTCACTGAATTGCAAGAGGCATGTAGACAGCAAACATCCCCAACATCTCAAACACTATTGATTGAATTCCCTACCAAAACAACTGAGTCAACCTGTACATTAAGTTCGTTGTCCAAGAGGAATTCACGAGGCCAACAGAAGAAAAATTCAGCTGCAGTAGCTGATCTCTCTGTAGCAGAGTACTTTCAAGCAAAGAAAATGAAGTTGCAGTCAAGCACTGAAGCAGAGACTAGCTCCCATAGAATTGATAAGCAACAGGGACTCAAGATGTTCCTGCTTAGTTTGATTCCAGAATTGGAAGAGCTGAGTGATACACAAATCAAACTATTCAAAAGACAAGTTCTCAAGGTTATTGATGATATTGCAGCTTTAGAGCACCAGCCACAGACGCCATTAGGAATTACAATCATCTCATCCCCATTACAATCTATGTAGACATCATCACACAAGTCATAAATGTCAAATGTGTCCAATGCAAACCACAGATTTTGATACATTTTCATATAATTCATTAGAAACATTACTATCTGATATAGTAAAACAAAATATAATACCATCTTATTGCTTTGTTGTAAAAAAATGTTACAAAATTTAACATTTCTTATAAAAATATATGTTCATTGTTTTACTTTTTCATCCTATTGCTTTGTTTAAAACACATAAAGTGTATATATGTTCATCGTTTTAGTTTTTACGATCATTACACAAGTTGTTTTCCTATGTTTTAAAAATCTTTAAACTTTCAAAATGTTAAAATAAAATATTATTGTCATGATTACCTCAAAGTGATCAGTATTCTTTCCTGAACATGCACAGATTCCCTCATATTTGTGTCCATCTTCTCTAAGGAAGGGCCAACCATCCTTGTCAATTCCTGATAGGATTCTTTTGACATTCTGTAAAATGCAATAAACTTTCTATCCGACTGAGAAAGTTCTTTTGCTGCTATGAATAGCCTGGAGTTCACATTATTCTTTAGATATGGATGGACCCAATAATTCCTATGTATCCGGCGTAACCTGCGGTATTCATAATAATTAATAAGGTCTTCTTCATCTGAATCTGGCATTGCAAAATTCGCCATTTTGTTTTTCCAGTTGCAACCTGAATAAAACTGGTCCCACTACCGTGTGCTGACAGAGGTTCCGCTTCGGTTGCAAACTGGTTGAAACAAAAACTGGTTTGCAACTCTTATCGTAAAATAGTTGCCCCGTGTGCGCTAGGCCTAATGGGAATTGCAATTCATCAGAGGATATATGTCAATCTTGAGCAAAATTTGTGAATAGCACAAACCACTAAAGCCAAGCTCAGGTTGTTATATTTTGTATAATGTATGTATTTGAAATATCTAATACTCTCAGTCCATGTTACGTAATATGGCTTACTGTATGTGACCCTATTGAATTTTTTCCACCATGGTGTAGGCTTATATATATATGTTTACTAAGAAATATCACAATCACAGTTCATTTAAACATATTGCAGTACAAATAGTATATGGCAAGATGCGTTGTAATAAATATAATTAAAATTGTTGGCACTGGCAAATTTTGGCTTGAAAACCGGAAGGAGAATTTAGGTTACATAGCTATGTGGTGACCCAAAATCCTTAGTAAATAAATAAAAACTATTATGAACAATTCAAAACTTATCCTAAACTCGAATCTGTCTCAAGATATGCATTGTGTCCATTACCTAAAATACCTACAATCATTGAATACATTATAAACACTCAACTTTACTCAAACTCGACCTATTACATCCAGACAAGTAGATGGCCTATGCTAGCATGATAGTATGAGCAATCATATAATGTTGCTAGGAACAATGTCTGTAATTGGCCCAGGGCACTTATAAAAATAATTGAATATTTCACTCAATATCTCTGAATAATTCATGAGGATTTGAGCAGATGGAATATTTATCTTTCTATATTAAGGCTTTCTATATAGCTGCTGGCAATAAGGCAGATTTTTTTGTAGTAACCTAATATAAGAAAGACGATGTCATTGATGGTAGAACAAGTTTGACAATGCAAGTCAAATATTTGTGTCGTTTTATTCACTTTTTTGATTAATAGTGTTATTGATCAGATTATGAGCCATAATTCCAAGGACAAGTTTAATGCTCGAGACAACAGTCACGTGGTCTGACGACTTGCTCTCGTATGTAAAAAAAAAGCTTTGAAATTAAATGGATAAAATTTATTAATTATACGAAAATCTTACAGCTAAATTCCAATTCGGTGGAAGCTTATAGCACGTATGAAAAAAAAAACGCTAAAAAAGTGTACAATAGGAATGCGGAAGACATGCTGTTGCCAATATTTGGCAGCGTCATTTAGTCTGGAATAGAAGGCATTTTCTATTTAACAAAATTGCATACTCAACATACGTCGGAGTTCGTTATAACCGTAGCTAAAGTATATATAGCCAATCTCAATTGAGTTGATGAATAATTTAAAAGCTTTGTCAAAAGATACATTAATATTCTCTACGGAAATGCACTTGTAAAAAAAAATATTGCAATTTTGTTAATACTATTGAAAGCATTTACATGTGACCACTTTTCATAAAATGGTTTCAGTGGTACATTCCCATAATACAAATTCTCTGTATAGCGACCACCTGCTAATTTTATATTGTGACCAGTGTGTGCCATCTCTTTTGCATTCAAAGGGGTTTGACATTTAATCCTAATGCCAGGTCCACGTACACTAATGCTTAGTCCACACCAAGGAAACATTTCCATGTAACATGAAACTGTTTCATGAAATGTTTGTACTGTGTTTCACCTGTGTGGACACCTTGTTTCACGACTTATGCTGCACCAGATAGTATCAAAACATTTCATGTGCAACATTTTTGTCATGAAATTGTTTCCTTGATGTGGACTATACATTTCTATGAAACATGAAACTTGAAACAGTTTGCAAATTTATCTCAAAATGTGCACATGTCCAATTGATAAAATATTTCAATGTTCAAATGCCCAATCGTATAACAAATAAATTTTACAGTTTAAAAAAAACTTAAAATCAATTACAAGATTGCCTTGTTTTGTCATTACATGTAGGACTTTATGTATATTTACACTGGAATTTCTATGCATTCTTAATTTAATCTAAATTGAAAGGCAAACTATTATTAAATTTAAAATCTATAAGTTCATACTTTATGATAACATTTACATTACTTATAACAAACAATTTTACATGAAAGTGTTATATTGCTTCTGAAAAATGAACCAAATATGTCAAACAACTACAGCTTAATAGCAAATATAAAATATTAAATCTTCAATGGGATTACGTGGTAACTCTAGTTCCTTGCCTTTTTTATTTGAAAAATTGTAAATTTAAATCTTATGTAAGTAGCTTTACGTTGCATCTCAGCTTAAGGTAAGCACTGCATATTAAAGTTGTATTTAGAGTTTTATAATGCAGCTAGTATATAACATAAAAAAATCGCTTCTTATGCAGACCTTAAGTATTCATTTTGAGAATAGCCATGCTAAGTCACTATGCTCATAAAATAAACATAGCCATTTTTATGTTCAACTCATTCAACAAATGCAAGATAAAGAAAACAGGCAAGACAGTCTTTTTAAATGCTATTTCAAGCGTAATCAGTGCACTTGCTTCTTTCAACTTCCTTCATTGAGTCTTGCTCCCATTGTACAGCTTTGAGCAATACTAAAGAAATATCACACGTGAAGTATACTTGTATCTCTAAAGTTTAAATGAACATCGAAAGTTGCTAGAAATGTACATGTATTGAACAGTCCAATCTCTCCAGAAAGATTTCATTCAACTGTTATTAACAGGTTTTGGTCTTCAAACATTTAAGTCTATAGCGACAGTGGTGAACTTGATTGCCTCAAACTTGTGCAATCAGAAACAGGTATAGTGTTTTAAAAACTTAACGTCTGCACTTGATAGCGAGTTTTAAGAAGATCAATAGATAGTTGGATCAATAAGATGTGTGCAAACAGAATGTTAAAGCAGCTGTGGAGTTGCACATTTTTTTTTAAACTTAGGGTCACGTAAAAATAGAAAGCATCACTGATTGGTTTGGCAGTTTCATCCAAGGTCAATGTCGGTCCCATATGTGAAAAATTAAATATTTGAGCGTTTCTTCCATAAATACGTATTGATGTAGATATATATAAAGACAGAAAAATTTCATACAGATGGGTATAAATGACTTTCAGCTCATTTAAGAGGGCTGCATACCAGAATAAGTTTTTTTTCTAAATTAATTTTGAAAACTGATAGGAATAAATGGAATGTACGAGGACCTAGCATTAATATTCTATTATTTAAAGAATTGTTTAAATTTTTGTTTATGTATATGTATATTCCATTTCATGGAAATACTGTATGTCTGTAATTAAGTTTACCAGACCCTCAACAATTATAAACTTTATAAACATATTTCCATGAAATGGAATATGCATATACATAAACAAAAAATTTAAACAAATAATAGAATATCTATGCTAGGTCCTCGTACATTCCATTTGTTTCTAACAGTTTACACAATTAAATAAAAAAATAATTTGGACAAAAAATGGCTTATTCTGGTATGCAACCCTCTTAAAGAATATCAAATGTCGATTTCATAAATGTTTCTAGAAATATGCAATATGTTAAAAACGACATACTGTTACTGCATGTAAATTGCTCGAATATAACGAAATAAAAATCGCGGATAACTTGTTTAAATTGTTTTGCATGCCACAGTGACGTCATTTTAGCAATGAAGATATCTTAATAGCGCTTCTTTTACGACACGTGTTTAGTGCATGGTAATTATCGTAACGGCACTTTATTGAAATGCTTTTCAGAATCCATCGCCTTATCTATAATTTCTGGTTTGCAAAAATGTGGTTTTTATGCTACTTAAATTTGGCAAGGTCACGTATTTTATCAACTTGGATCCCACCAAGAATTATATACACCAAGTATAGGACATTATACAATTCATATGTTCTTGGCCAATATGACAACATCAGCATTCTATACCTATTAAACCATTCTTTCCCATTCAACACTTCCAGTGTAATTTTATTCATATTGAGCTGTATAACTTATAGTATTTTTAATTACCACTTACAGCGTTATAAAACATTTTTTGTCTGTGCAACCTATAGCATCTAGAGAGATGCTATTCAGAACCTTAAAATTTCTCTATATCGCTTTTTCCTAGATGTCCTTCGGGAACCGTAAGTCTTCTTGCAAGTACTATATAAAGTGTACTGCAGAGGGCTATGAAGCTGGTTTAAATGCATCTTTTCTTTGCAAGCTGTATATAGTTATTAGAAACGCTTGAAATAACATGAGGCTAGATCGGACAAGAAAGTGTAAATCACGAGGAATCAAGTTCAATGAACTTAAAAGATCTTCCGGATCTTTGTTTTATTTCGCAACAATACGCCATGCAACACATATAGTTTTGGGACCATAAATTTTTATATAGGAAGGATGCGAGCATTCTGATTTTTGGCTACGTGTACATGGCACGTCCATTTTATGTTATCATTGCGTAAGATATGGCTGTGATTGGTAATGGAATGTAAAATATAAACTTCCGTATTTTTACGTTTGGCAATGGTTGCATATTCTTAGGGCGACCTATAAGGCCATAAAAGTTCAACGACATTTGGGCTTTTATATAACACAATTCTAGCTTTCTATCAAGCGTAAGAAAATGCAAAATGTATTTTTTTGATTTATGCTTTATCGAATATTCTTTTAGATCATTTTCTTTAACTGAATTGCCTAACTCAATGCAGTGGGTTTGATTTAGTGTGTTCCCTTACTTGATGGTTATAAGTATTTATTTGAATATGAGAACTAAGTCGTTGTATTTAGTACTATAATATGAAAAATTAATTCTAGTGATTCAATATAATTTCAGTTAATCTTATTGTAATATATGCACACGATAACAATAGCTAATTTGAAAATATTTATCTTTAAATATTGAACATTTAAGATGCTCTAACAGAAACCTTAAAACATTCTACCCTTTACAAATGTATGCCCACAAGTTTATTTTGGAAATCCTATTTATTATTTAAGAATTAATGTTTACCTAAGATAGACTAATATATAGTAGAAGACGCCTTATACATTCAGTACACGTATATTAACAAGATGTGCAATTGTACATGTGAGTGCAATTTCGGAAATTTAGTTAACGGTATATAGGGTGGAGAATACAAATAGCCCACTACATTTGCGCACTCAATGACTTTTTTTAAAGTCCGTATCTGCGTACAGCGACTGAAAAAAAATAGCAATAAATTCACAAAGGACATATTATATCTAGTGAGTGAACCCAAACCCGGAAGAAACCCGGAAATGGTGTAAATATACAAATCTGAAAGATTTATTCCGGAGATTTTTGATGCTCTGAAGTGTGAAATCATAGCTCTAATAAATGTCGTGGCTGTGCATGGCTGCTTTGCAGGAATGCTTTATAACATAGACACATTACAGAGTTCAAAAAAGATAATAATTATAACATATTAATATTACTACTGATTTTGTCCAAATATGCACAAAATGCTTAAAGTTCATTCTATATTGCAAACACTCCAACCATAACGTATTCTGAACATGTTGGCAGGTTATACGGAAACCGCCTTTTAGAATCTAATTTCATTAGGCCTATACGTTTTAATGTCTTGGCTTAAGGGACCATTTTCAACGTGGTTATAGATTTTATGGCGCACTCTAAACATTTCACGTTGAAACTCCAAATTTGTGTTTCGATTTCATACAGGTCTAATTAGCATAACTTTGAAACATAACTTTAAATAAATTCTAATATTTTATTAAAATGGAAGTTGTCTTCTTTTCTTCTTATGGACTATTTGAAATCATAAAGAATAGGATCGATTGATATGATTTAATGAATATGTTTTATGTAAAGGTTTTACCCATACGGTATACTTATAATTTGTACAAAAAAATAACAATGTTGTTTGTTTGTGTTTTTAAATTTCTATTTTCTTTATTGCATTTAAATAACATTTATGCTAAGAAAATTATGAAAAATTTGCATTTTTAGTATGTCTTATTTCGTTTTATTTACTTATCTTTTATCTAAATTAATCTAATAACCATCAACTTCAGTAAAATATAAAAAGAAAAATGAATTAAAGTGAGCAAAAAAGAGCTTCGTGTTTGAGCTTTCATTTCGAACATTTATATTTTAAAATATTATTCAGAACAAATATACTTTAAACAAATGATGCATGCTTCAATGGTTCCGTTTAGTTTCATATAGGTTTTATATTAAATTTTATCAACTGAATTTAATGTAATTGTACAGACGTAATTTACATAAAACTATTTTTAAAAATTATATTATATAACCGCTATTCTATATATGTAAATAAAACTGTTGGATCCCTGACACACATCTTTAACTGCTATTTTTAGCAGATTTGAGCATGCTTTATTCAAATTAAAGATACGCTTGAGTTTGTACTAGGTATAGCGCAAGGATATAACAAAATCTAGAGGCACTAATTAAATTTATTTACATTTGAAGCCTCGGTATTGAAAATACTTATTCGAGTCAGATCAGACAGTTCAAGAATTCGACATACTCGAAGCTATAACCAGAATTTTTAATAAAAGAAATGAAATGAGCTGTTTGGCCCAAATTCAAACTCATATGCGGTAACATAAAGTTTTATAGTTCATTTTGAGAGTTATATAGTTATATGACACTTGAAAGGAAATCATACCTAGTCATCCAATTTCATGGGTCTGAAAATCTTTTTTACTTAACGATTTCTTATTGACTGAATTTGTCATCGTCATCTTGTTTACTGTCGTTTACCGTCTAGAAAGTGTTTCCAAAACATTAAATTTGTCATTTAACATTAACGGTCGATCACCACTGTTGCCTGATGAAGAAATCGTATTCATGAGAATGAATAATGCGATAAAATCACCGACAATAAGAAATATGCAGAAGTAATGCTCTGCTTATAAAAGTTGTAAACTAGTACCAATCTACTTCATTCCATGTATATTGTTTCGATATAAATAATTTACTGTGCAAGGAACGGCTGACTTCCTTTTATTCATGAATAAATAATTATAATTAAATATACATGTATTTCGTACATTGTGAAATTGATATGGAGTAATTCGAGAGTCACTATGACAAATTTTGTAAACATGTGCAAAATTAATATATGATTTTTTTTATTTCAGAAAGACTTAAGACTTAAAAATCTTAAAAGTGAAAAAATGACATTAATTTATAATTAAACAAATGTATATATACATGTAAGATCTTATATGATGGTACATGTAGACCCTAGTTGCTTGATTTAATACATGTATATATGATACATATTGTACATGTATAGAGCTTATTGATTAGAACAAATATTTTACTATTTTACAGTAAAGGTCAAGTTGTAATATATTGCACAAGTATACGTACATGTATTTTTGTATGAATATACAACATTTCGTTCATTTTACACGTGTATTGATAAATTTAAAATATTTGTCTTAATATGATTTGGGGCCTGGACCCTAACAACAGTATACTGTATATATTAATGTTATTTTTTCCTTAATTTTTAAGGTGTTTGTATTTTGTCTTCTAACTTTTAAAAAAATAACTTAGCACTTTTCATCAAGAGTATAAACTTGACTGTATAGTGCATTTCATACTACCCCATATAATTTAAAAAGTAGGGCCTACATGTAAATGGTAAAGGAAGCACTTTTTGAAATTCTGTCTCACAGACCATATTAGAGGGATTGGCCAGGTTTCCTTTAATCTTGATGACATTAGCAGCCCTTTTTTTTGCTAATGCGCATGCGTGGGGATAAAGTTAATGGGTTTGTGGTTGAGGGGTGACGACAATTTCATTAGTTTAACGTGATATTACAACGTCTTTGAGGAGCATAACGACTTTTACAGCGCATAACTTATTGACGCGCATGCGAAATAGTGTCTTTATCGTTCTCGTTAAGATTAAAAGAAACCTGCTCAATCCCTCTAAAGGCTTCCATTTTCTGCTAGATGTGATGCATCGTATATTATTAGAAGCGTTTGCGAAATCATATTACGATGTTCAGATACGAATTTGAATTCTTCAATCCTGACAGATCTCAAACAAAAACTTGTAGTATATAAGGGGCGAATCTGGCTATATGCTGATGGAGAATCAGGACTGCCCCAAGGAATGAAATGAGCTGGGTAACCTTCCATTCTTTCTGTTTATTAACAATCGGCCAATTGTTCTCCTAGCTGGCAACTCTAAAATGTCTCTGTGGCATATGACATCGTCAAATAACGAGACCTCTGTGCTTCATCTAATTGACGTCTATAGAAATTGACAGCTTAAATTTCTAGCAAAGATCAGTTTCATACAATCTCTGGAGAGTGGCAATGCTTTTTTTGCATTGTTAGCTTTCCAAAGTTTAAATGTTAAGAGGGTTGCATACCAGAATAACCCTTTTTTTCTAAATTAATTTTTAATTTAATTTTGGAAACTGTTAGGAACAAATGAAATGTACGAGGACCTAGCAGAAATATTCTATTATTTTTTTTATTTTTTTGTTTATGTATATGTATATTCCATTTCATGGAAATATGTCTGTAAAGTTTATAATTGTTAAGGGTCTCGTAAACTTTACAGACATATTTCCATAAAATGGAATATAAATATACATAAACATAAAAATTAAACAAATAATAGAATATTTATGCTAGGTCCTCGTACATTTTATTTGTTCCTAACAGTTTCCAAAATTAAATAAAAAAATAATGAAGAAAAAAGGCCTATATAGGCCTTTTTTCTTCATTATTTTTATACCACTTTTTTACACATACCTGAATATTCTGGTATGTAACCCTCTTAAACAAATTTTGAAACATTGGCTTTACTTCCCCTCCCTGTCATTTTAATTCCGACAGTGTGGTTCTTGTATAAATTGAATTTCATCAAGTGATAGCTGTTGGAGCAAACTTAAAATTTGTGTTAGCATTCTAAATCACGATAAACAAAATTGTCATAACATCATAACATGTCACAATGATTAGTTTGCGAATGGATGCAGCCATCTAAGCTTTACTGCAGCAATATTGTTTTTTTCAAAAATGACATCATGTCACTGTATCATTTCATTAACAGAAGAAGTGCATTTTGTTCAATAAGATTAGTCATCGGTACACACACATATGCACTGATACATTGCATGATGTAGGAGCAAAAACACAAATATAATGTAAAACGTGTTGTTGAACTTCCTCAAGGATAGGGAAACACGAAATATGGGAATGAACTCCTTTAAGCTGACGTTTATTGTTTGTAATGCAGCACTGGAAGAGCATTTTTAAGCTCCCATTAAATTACAAAGTATCAAGTCATGAATGTCAATGGCCTCAGATAGTATTCATGCAATATCAGGCAAGCTTCAGTCTTCCATCCAACATTGCGAATGTGACTTTTTCCGCATAATTGCAATTAGGTGATAAGATTCTCCGATATCCTAAGTTGCTTAACGACAATTGCTCACACTTGAGTTAATGCCCAGCCATGCCCAATGACTTCTTATTGTGATGGTCATTTAGGTGGTCGCGATAGAAGACAAACTAAATGTATGCAATTAGTGGTCTAATGGTAATGGGCTTGTATATACCATCATGAAAGAAGCTCAACCTATGCATACAAAAAAAATCTTTTCGAATTCTGCAAGATTCATGCGGCTGATAGTCTGCAGAATTATGGTGATTTATATGTAAAAATCAAATTAAGATGCATTTCTGCATAATCAATTATGATACATTTCTGCATAATCAATTATGATACATTTCTGCATAATCAATTATGATACATTTCTGCATAGATCTAATTAATTATGATGTATTTCTGCATAGTCAATTATCTTGCATTTCTGCAGAAACTAAAACTGCTAAATTTTAAAAAAAAATCATTAGAGGAATTCTTATAACTTGCACTTGGCCTTATATATGGTACCTTATATATACAGTATAGTGATATTTGTATAATGTATATTGAAATCTTAATTGAAAAAGGAAAATGCAGCAGACACCTTTCATCATGTAAATTTCTGCATATGCATCTATTCAAGAAATTCTACAGAATTATTGTGGAAAGTTGTATGACTTGTATCCCATGTTTTCTGTTTTACGAATTCTGTATAATAGTTTCTGTAGAAAATATACACTGTGAATTTTTTGTGCTCCCTTTATGATCATTATTTTTTTATGGGAAGACCAAGGATTTTCGTTTATTTTCTAACTGGAGTACACAATGGCATTTCCATTTCCGAAAACGAATTTAACATCTAGATAACACTGACTATAGGTTTCGAAGAGAACACGTTCATTGAGGCGGAATTTTATATAGGGTTTTACATGTTCCGTTTATGAAAGTTAGTCGATTTAGTAGATCATCTCATTAGATAATGTACAGTAATTTGACACAAAAGGACTTCTATTTAAAATATTCACTTTTATTATAGTAATAATCTTTAAATTAAAACAGAATCTAAAAGTTCGTTGAAAAGCCTTAAAGGATACTATAGCTATAAACCGTCAAGGAAAATTATAATTAGATTTCAGTCGATCTAATTAGATGATGGAAATTAATTGGAAAATAAAGGACTTCTATTTAAAATATTCACAGGACTTGCATGATTATGGTGGTACATGTACTCAAAATGATTAACTAATATAGGATTCATTCCCTTATATTTGATGATACATGTATATTGATCAGTAATTCATCCTCTGTCTAAGTCTAAGATTGCAAACTTGTAGAAGATTTTGAAATTGTAGGCCATACCCACTGTAGGCCTATAAATTGGATCAAAAACTAAATTTGTTCAATTCTATTCTAAATTTTATAAACTTTCGAGATGTTAGACGTGTAAAGTAATATGCAAAGGGCATTTCACCAAACTGCTGTACTATTTAATTATGAACAGTATACCGGCTTGCTATAGAAAATTATTTTATTTACTCTTTAATTGACAATAATATAACTTGTATAATAGAAAACCAAACCTTTTTACTCCAGGGATTTAATGCATGGCGATATATTTACAAACTGAATTATCATGTTTAGAGTTTGAATCTAGTTTACATCCAACAGGCTTAAAATGTACCCAAGCCGACTGAAATAATTGTATTATTGCATATGTAATTTGATAATCATTTAATCTACATAATTACATCTCAAATCTCATGAATAGCAAAATAGATTATGAAACAGTAGCATACACGACATTTAATATTTCGCTATGAGCTAGAACTACGGATTTAAGTACAATTTTGCAAGACACTCACGCTATAGGTTTATAGTCTAATCACAATTGTTCATGAAGATTTCTTCTCATATGACATTATCATTTTGATACAAAAATATCATCGCATACATCGCTTTAAAATTAAGAATAAAAGCTGAAACTTGCTCGATGAATTGAATAGCAGGGATGAAAAATATAGATTATGTATGAAATTGCACTTATGAAAATCTTTGGTCTGATCCTCTAAAGTATATCAGTTACACCATCCTTCAAATATATATCATATTCAAACAACATAATGGAGTTGCTTGCTTTATAAATAAAGCTTCTTCAAAACTATATAAGCAAAACCATCTTACATTTTCAAATCTCCATCTATGTAATAACACTTATATCGAACATATATGTCAAAATTTAAGCGAGCTAGATCATGCTCTACATGTATTTCTGGTCTCCAATTAATGTTAATCAACCTAGTCATCCATTAATTACTAACCTTTGACTGAATAATTATAGGATGGAGGTTGATGTACCTTTGAAGCAACTGATAATTAATGAAATATGATTCTATATATGGAGTTAGTCGATCAATCATCGACGTATAAATATGGGAGTTTGGGCCAGTGACCTAAGTTGTGATTTTTGGTGACCTTCTAAATCAGCGGTCGGGGAACCGGGGTAAATTACCCCAAATGAGGTAAAAATGAAATTTTTTTGGGTAATAGGGAAATTTTTCTAATATTTAAATTTGTATATTTTCATGTAACTTTTTTTTATAAATATGTAAATGTAAATTAATTCAATAAATAATGTTTATTTAAAATTTAC
>JAQGCC010003922.1:0-14173 GCA_034698905.1 Xestoiulus laeticollis
TAACCGTATTACGTTGATTAATGCATTTTTACAATACAATTTGGATTAATCAACATAGTACGGTTGCGCTACAGAGCTACTGCTGATAAAAATTAACCAAAGTTGAACGGTTATGTTACAGAGCTCTCGGCTTGCGATGATGTCACAAACGCTAACCGTATTACGTTGATTAATGCATTTTTACAATACAATTTGGATTAATCAACATAGTACGGTTGCGCTACAGAGCACTCGTGATGTCATGTGTCTTGCGATGACTACACGTGCGCTCTGTAGTGTCGATGTGTAAACGTAAAGTTTTGCCCGGAAAACAGTAGTTTTTTTCACAAACATTTTACTAGAAATAAATGTATTTCCTAATTAGAAATTCGAAAAAGTCGTGGAAAGTAGAAGAAATTTATTATAAAAAAAATGTGGGAACATGGCTATATTGTGTAATTTGCGGCGCTAAAGTTATGCAGCCTGCTAACTTGCTATATAGTCCTGCCAATATGAATTATTTGGCAAAACAAGAACTTTTCACTTCTGATTTTCCGAACAAGGAATTTGTCGGAATTTAAATTAACAAACTCAGTGGATGCATCTAATGTTTCTTGGTTATTGCGTAAATGTCTCTCGGAAATAGTATCGAATAATCGAATGCTCCTACCGTGACATTCGCAACATTCATTAAAAACCTTCCCAGATGAGAAAAATAATTCTGATTGTAATTTAATAAAAAATATGCAGCAGCTGAAAGGGATCTACATGTACTTGTTCGGAAATCGCACCTTTTTTTAATGATTCACTTGGTGTGTCAAAATTGAAAGAATAAATGCAACGTGTTTATCGCATATGCCTATCGCAGTTTAGCCTATTTTTCGTGTATGTATGTATGCCTAATAATCCTGTTTTATTTTGGTAGCAAAAATGTTTAATGGGAAGTTCCTTGTCTTCATCCAGTGAAGAAAGTGCGTTTGGGTCTACAGTCAGGTTTGTGCCCAATCGTTAATTCTGCATCTCCTTCCGCATGGTAGAGTATTTTAATGTTAAAAACAGAAAGGGACTGATTTGTGTATTTATTACAAGCAAGCAGAGCACCACGTTTTCGGGATTCTAACATTTGCTTGTTTGCAAGTGAACTTTTTTGTAGAACTCTCCAAAAAAAAACTTTAATAAATGAGTTGTTTGCATGTGGTTTTCCTTGTGCATCTGTGGAAATATACTTTTTGCTTTGGATGTTGCTGAAACGGAAAGTCTGCCGTTGTCGAGCATGGAGCATGTAAGAATTGCGCAGCCTTTTTAATACAAATTTCATGTGCAGCCTGCATCACAAACACCCTACTTGAGCATTTAATATGATTGTGTGCATTGTTTAGCACTTAGCATTTTGGAAAAAAAACTAGGTGGGGCCATCACACGAGATTATACATGGCATAATTCCAGATTTTATACGCACTTTGATAATACGAACATAAAAGGGGAATCATATCGAGCATTGCTTGGATAAAAATTATTAAATGTTACCACTAACTATTATCAACATAGTACTGTTGTGCTATGGAGCTCTCGGGACGTCACGTGTCTTGCGATGACGACACGTGCGCTCCGTAGTGTCAATGTGAAAACATAGGTTTTTTTTCACAACCATTTTACCATAAATGAATGCATTGGCTAATTAAAAATTCAAAAAATTCCTGGAAAGTCGAAGAATTTTATTATAAAATTTTTGTTCTGCAAAAATGTCTTAAATAATCTGGGTAGGGCCATTACACGAGTAATTATGGTACTCGTTGTAAAACTGTACTGAATTATCATGGGCTATTTTTTAAACATGATTAATTTAAGTTCGGCCAGCTCTGATATTGATTCGGAAGGAACTCGGGCATGCACGTAGCGCTCCTGCTCTTTTCTTTTGAGTATGGTACTAACAACAACTGCTTTTGCACAATAAAGGGAAGAAAGGGCAGTTTTATTCTCCCATAAAAGGATTGCATGTAAGAAATGCTTCTCAATTACGGTTATAGTCTCCGTCCTTTATATTTGTTTGTCACCGTTTCACCGACCTTATACTTTTGCTTGATTTTTATTTTCTAGTTATCCTCATAATCACCAGAGTTAACATTTGTATACATAGTTTTGAATTCGCACCTGCCCATCCTTGCATGGTACCTAGATTAGTTATAAATTATTTGTTGGACATGTATCGTAACATCATTGGCGTAATTTGTTTAAAACTCTGCATCATGTTGTGAATAGACTTCCGCCTAGTCATTTGTTCCCAATGCATATGACAGTATTTATTTTTGCAATTGCATTTTTACAACGCATTTAAATCGAACCTTCAAAATCATTTTTTTGCACAACCAACCACATTTTAAATTTTACTGTTCTTCATTATGGATTGCTTTCCCGATGGACGTCTGCAGCTTCCGCATTGGAAAGGTAAGAAATTTAACCGGACATTTTGTTGGGGTTGGGTTTGAAGACATATTTCGCTTTCCCACGAACCCATGCATTTGCACCGTGATTTTTATATATGCATACTGATGAAATTTGAGTACCAGCTGCCTACTCGCTCGGCAAACAATATTTCATAAAACAATCGTGCAGGCATCCCAGCCGTCCTATATTTCCTATAAATTCTTTTATTTTTGATGTCGTCCTATATTGCCCTATATTTTTACTAGCTTTTGTACAGGATTGTAATAACCAGGCTGACACACAAGTCCTGAAAGTCCTAAAATAGTCCTAAATAATCCTAAAAAAGTCCTAAATACCCTCTGAATAATCGAATTGTACAAATGATGCTTCAATTTTTCTAATTTTCTAATTTTGGCATTAATGTGAAATAAAAATAAAATTCTATAGTATGCAATTAAAGTCACCTATAACTTTTAAAAAGGCCTAAAACTTAATCTAAAATAGTAATATAAAGTCCTAAAAAGTACTAAATATTGAATATGAAAAAGTGTTTTCCAACCTGTGCTATAATTCCTATATTTTCTAAGAAAATGTCCTATAATTCCTATATTTTTATCCATAAAAGTGGCTGGGATACCTGCCGGCGTAAAGCAAAAAAAAAATTTCTGAAATGCATCATGCGTACCTTGCGAGCAAAGGTAGACATTTGGGAAATATTGTTTTTTAATCATCTAGGCTTGCTACTAATCGTTTTTATATATTTTTTTTATTTCCCGTTTGGCTAAAGGTGTGTGGGGTAAGCATTTTGTGACTTGAAACCTAGTCGGTAAGCCATTTCGCTTACAGAATTGTGCTATAATCCACATTTTTTTATAGTTTTAGTGCCTGACCGCAGTATGATGCATTTGAAATCCATGAAAAGTATTAACAAAGGCAAGGCAGAAGAAATGCTTCGGTCCCCTGCAAGAGGATGCTGCTTATTCCGCTGTACCAGATGCAGCAAAATTCCTCTTTCTGCTCTTTGCGCTTTTCAGCTAGCCGGTTTCCAAAAGCTCTGCGAATTGATTCCAAGTTAATTCATTATATTTACTGCGATTCGTTCTATGTTGTGTTCTACATTCCACGTGTCCTTGTCCGTGCGTCTCATGTCTGTGTGCATTTAATTTCATTCATCGATCCCAGAAGATGATAAACGGATGCCGAGTAAGATCTTTACCCTTACGAGTTTGAAATTGTAAATTTAGAAATTTATTTAGCTTTAACGTAGAAGCTTGCAAGCTTATCTGTCACAGCTAGAACCCTTTGTCGAGGAAGCTAGGGCACTTGATAAGCCGAAATTAGGAATAACCGAGGTTTTCTTGCTTAGGTGTATTTCTGGAATAGTTAAATTAGAAGCACTAAATGATTCTAGGATCAACCTATGCTGTAAGGTTGTATCGGTTCAGAACATACTGAAAATCATTTTTAGTCATTTTTAGTAACATATAATGTACAGAAAATTAATCATTTCGGTAACATACAGAAAATCTGTGTGCATTTTTCTTGAATTTGAGCATCATTTAACATTTAAATTAAGATACATGTACATCATGCTAATTTTAATGGATAATGAGACAAAAATATGACGTAAGATTTCATGTAAATAGGTCCCAATGCAAATGAAAAATTCTAATGGTAATTTTCTTGATATTTGACAATACAATTGAGAATATATCTGAAGAGCTGTAGTTTGACACTTTACAAGACTGTTTATCGTGATTGAAATGAAATTTCCTTCTCTGGTTCAGATTTTATAATGTTCGTTTAGTCTAAATGAGAACTTATTTGATTCTAGATCTAAAATCAGTGTAAGGTTGTACAAAAAAAAATGTAGTTTGAACGTAAAATATCTTAGAATCCCCCGTTTTACAGAGTATTTGTATATTTTGGTCTAGATTTGAATTTGGCAGTGTTGTGCATCATTGTAAGTTAGATGCAACTAAAGGTAATAGCTATTAGTTGTTAATTGCCCATATGTAAACAACTACAGCTTTAGTTATTAGTTGCAACTATTTTTTGCACAACACTGGAATCTGGTTGCACTTTTGATCAGATAGATGATTTTTTTATTTCAAACTCGTAATTTTGAAAAAAAAAATGTCGATAAACATAACGATTTGTGGGTTACTTATTTATTAGCACAGGCCTTCCTTTTTAGAACAAAAAGCACGCTGCCGAATGTTATTTTGGTAATTCCTACATGTTGATTGTCCTTTATTGTACTTCTATTGTAATTTAATTGCACAATTACGTTTTAAGTACTTAAGCGTTCATTCTGTGCAGTCTGGTCATATTCTAGAGGTTTTTTATCATAATTCATAGAGTAAAAAAACAAGGCGAAAATGTGCATGCTTGCCATAATCACCGAAAGTTGTTTCAGCAGCTTAAATTATGCTAGACACGTTGATAAAAACTCATCACCAGTTTTGTAAATCATGATATTGTATTTTAATTCTAAAGTTTTCCCCAATTTTAAGTTTTTTTCGAAAATGCACTTTTTTTAATTAAAATTATATATTTTAAGGTTGATCTTCCTTCACAATGTTTTCTATTTTTTGACAAAAAAGGTGTAATTTTCAATCTTAGAGTCCCTTAATTTTTGTACCCTGCGTGCGATTACAATTCTATTATAAATTATTTATAGTGTTAATTGTCACTACAATGTCACACATTGTGCTATCCAAATACTCGGTGTGTGCTACCTATAGTACCATATGCCCATTGTTTGTACATGTAATTTTATGAAGCCTACAAGCCAAATCAAAAACTATTTAACTTATCTTAAAACCTATATTTAAGTAAAAGTAAACTTATCAGGACTGTCTAACACAAACGGTTGAGTTATGGTTATTCAATAGTGCGCTTTTGGCTTTTTGCACTCCAATAACGGATTTGTGTAATTGCAGTTGCCCGGGTAATTATTAAAATGATAATTAAGAGAATTCAGTGTTTGTTGTAATTTTTATTTGAAGAAAAAATAGACAACGTGGTAGTTTTTGGGATTTTTTTATATAAAATATCCACTTTTCGCTATATTTAGTATTTAACGTTCGTGCAAGCATATATATTGCTACTGCGCATGCGTTGTTGACCATTGGTCATCAGCGTTCCCTATTGGTCAGCTAAATGACTCATTTTTCAGCAGCGCTTCTCATTGGCTGGCAGCGTGCGCCACATTCGAATTCGTCACCACCACGTATCTCCAGTCATTCAGTAGTGGTCAAGCAGTGGTCAAGCACACGTTCAACTACTTTTCCAAGTGATTTTTTTAGCGAAGAATGGAAGCAGATTCTAGCACCGACGTTCCTAGTGCACGCAGTAGAAATATGCCAGAAATAATGGATGCTGATTCCACATCAGATATTCAGCATCCTTATAACTGGCATAACACTATTCACGTGTCCACTATGGAAGCGGATTCAAGTTCTGATGTTTCAGTGGAGAACCGTATTACTTTGCCAGTAATAAATGATGCTGATTCTACTTCAAACGTTCAGCACCATTATAACTGGCGAAACGCTACGAATATGGAAGCCGATTCGAGTTCGGACATTGGACATGACTGTGCAAATCATTCCGGCATTTGCGATGTCCAACTCGAAAGGGCTGTGGCTTTCATTGATGCCAACGCTCAACTCCTTGAGGATTTCGGCAGGCAACTTGAAATGGAGTTGGCGGAAATGTAGAAGAAGAAGAAATATTGGTGAGTTTTATTTTTGAAAATATTTGACGGTGTTCCTTATCAATACGGATGCTAACAATTGTTCCATTTTGCATGTAATTTTAGACGACGGAATAACCTTCCTATTTTTCTTGTTCTTAGTATACTGTCCACTATCCATTAATTTTTGTGTTTGAAAATTTTCGTTTATGATATATTGCTCAAATAGTGTTTTCGTTCTATTTAATTACAATTAATCATCAATCATCGAGGGCTTTTTTACTTTAAAATGTAAGTTAATACTTTTTGCTAAATATTAATTAGTATACAGGGTGTTTTAAAAGTTTGGTAAATTTTATATTTATCAAAAATAATAACAAAAATAAGTTGCTTTCGATGAAAGTTTGATATTGCATACTTGTTTCCCTAAATTTAGACAAATTTCGATTCTACAATATTTACATTGTTAATAATCTAAGTCGCCAAAGACATATGTATTATTTATATTGAAAGCTGGTTTCATTGTAAAGAGTTTCTAGAAAAAAAATTCTTTTAAATTTTGTGCAATCAATATTTGACGATGGAATTGCCTTACTTTATACATACATGTATGTAGTGATACATTATAACTTTATTTGATGTTCGATTTAACGATGATGATTGAGTCGATGCTTATATAGGAGAATTCTCCGTAAAATGAGTATACGGCTCCCTCACTTAAATGCATTTGTGTGCTAATTGTGTAAGTAAACTGAGTTTAATTGAATGTTGACTAAAAACGATGTTTACTTATGTACATGTATGTGTGAATATGAACTTTTTGCTGGTATGTTAACGTAATTTTTGAAGTTAAAACTCTTTACAAATAAACCTGCATTCATTTCAAATATTACATTACCACGAGTATATATTCTTAGCATATATTCAAGTATAACATACATTTTCTAGTAAGAGCCCGGGCCCTTATTTAAACTTAATCTCTTATAGACCCGGCTCTTATACTTATTTAAAACACCAAATTCCAGTGCTTATTGGAAAATTTTCGGTAAACAATGTATGTTCTTGTGGCGAATATTGCCTAAATTGAGTTTAGCATGAATGCTATATTATCTTTCACTGTTAGCAATTTTTTATTTGGATGAATATTTAGTAAAAAGTATAACTTAAGCATGTTGGGAATGAAACGAACCAGAAGGAACAAATTCTCCGGGTACAAATTTATCTCATATCGCACGGGGGTCGGTATATATCTGAAAATACAAACCTCAGTAGGAATTTACACTCGTCAGGAACTTTTACCTCAATCCTTTGCTTCGCTCGTAAATTCCTACTGAGGTTTTTATTTTCAGATATCAACCTAACCCCATGCGATATATAAACAGTACATATACATGTATACCGAAAGATTTTTTTTCTATTGTTTTCTGGGGTTTTTATTTGTGAGAAAAAACACGAGATCGACCAAAATTCCCGAGACATACCCTGGGCAACCAAAATGAAACGAACAAAGGAGAAAAAATTCTCCAGGTATATATATATATCATCGCACGGGGTTCGGTTTGTATCTGAAAATACAAACGTCAGTAGGAATTTACGAGCGAAGCGAAGGATTGAGGAAAAAGTTCTTGACGAGTGTAAATTCCAACTGAGGTTTGTATTTTCAGATATATACCGACCCCCATGCGATATGAGATATATACCAGGAGAATTTTTTCCTCTTGGTTCGTTTCATCTTGGTTGACCCTTGGGTATGCCTCAATAATTTTGGTTGACTCCGGGTATTTCTCACAAATAAAAACCCCAGAAAACAATAGAAAAAATTCTCCGGGTATATATTTTCCGAAATCAACTTCCCGATATATATACGTAAATTTCCTAGTAAGAGATATGGTACGTATTTAAACAAATTAGGCCTGCCTGAAACGGTTGTATTTCTTACACCCAAAATCTGGTTTATAGCTAATCGTTATACGTATAGTTTGGAATTTTAGTAAACGATGGCAAATGCATGAATGGTAAAAACATGCAGCGATATTAATTTTAAATAATATACGATAAACATTTTGCATGCCTACCGTAAATTTCCTAATTAAAGCCCGGGCCATTATTTAAACTTGGATCTTTTGGACCAGGCTCTAGTTCTTATTTAATACTCCGGAACCCCGGCACCTAGTGGTAAATTTACGGTAGACAATGTACATGTATGTTCTCGTGTCGAATATATACTGCCTACATTTATTTGAGCGTGCATAATTAAACTTTCATATTCAGCAATTTTTTATATGGATGAATATCAATTACGAAGTATAGGGTCCATTGCCAAATTTTTCGAACACCGTATAGTTAGTATTCAGCAAATAGTATAACTTCTGCATGGATGCAATATATACCGGTGTTATGTTTATGATTATCAGTCCAATATCTTTTAAAATAAACAGTAAATCATAAAAGTCATGAGAACAGAAGATTAATATTATCAACATACCTTTCAAATTATGCAAGAATTAAGGGACCCTGGGGGGTCCCTTCGAAATTTTAAAAGGAGATAAGCATTTTTTGCAGTAAGTTTTGTCTAAAATTGTTGGTGCCCTACAAAATTCTCATTGTCATTTACTTTTTACCTGTCACTGTTTCAATGTTGGGCACGATTGAATTTAGCACCGTGTGGTATATATGCTCCTCTTATCCGATTTTCCTTTTTAGGGGTGGGAGGTGACAATTTAAAGGCAGCTATACACATTCAATGTAACACATTAGTGGTAAAATATGAAATTCACTTCCTTGTTGTAAATATTAATAATTATCCTAAGTAAAAATAATTAAAATCAGTTGTATAATTTTTATCCAAGTGTGTGCCTCGACAAAAACCAAAATTTGCTGAATGTGGCCCCTTAATGGGAGGCAAACACTGCAAACATGTGTGCTATACAGGAAAGCGTGAATAGAAATACCCCATCTGATGTTTATTACCTGTATTAAGAACCAGTTATTTGATTTTTAATTGTTGCAGACATAATGGTTGAAATCGTTACCAAATTTGAGACCTAAGAATAAATTAGGGCACTGGCCATTACGTTTTAAGGCTAAGCTTAATTTAAGCATCCATTGATTACGAAAGATTACATTCACATATATTTAAGTGAACACTGTTTTTAGTCAACATTCAATTCAACTCAGTATACATATACATTATACTAATTTTGAGGAGCATGCTTATATTGTAAATATCGACTTAATCATCATCGAGATAAATTGAACATCAAATAAATTTATACTACATACATGGATATGCATGCATCTTGAGATGGAGATTGCTGGAATGTAGAAGAAGCCATCTCTACTCAATTATAACATATGGTTCGATAGCTTGAAAAAACTATATGCAAACAGACCTTTGAATAGCGAATTTTGCTATTATTAAAAGAAGCCGATTCGAGTTTGGACATTGAACAACTGTGCAAATCATGCCGGTATTTGCGATGTCCAACTCGAGAGGGCTGTGGATTTCCTTGATACCAACGCACAACTCCTTGAAGATTTCTACATGCAACTTAAGATGGAGATTGCGGAAATGTAGTAGAAGAAGCAATATATGGTGAGTTCGATTTTTTGATAATATTTGCGGTGCTTCGTATCAATACGGATGCTAACAATTGTTCCTTTTTTGCATGTGATTATAGACGATAGAATAACCTTGCAATTTTTTGTTCTTAGTATACTGTCCACTATACATTAATTATTGTATTTGAAATTGCATGTTTTACTTATAATTTTATATAATTGGATATACCGGTACAAGGTGATATTAACAATAGATTTCTAATTTTGAAAGCATTTTCTACTATACTAGTTTATGACATATTCCTAAACAAGAAATGTTTTTTCGTTATAATTATTTACAGTTAATGATAAATCATCGAGCGCTTTTTCAAAAATAATGTACATTTACAATTAAGTTATACTTGTTGTATTTTTATCTGAGATTTTTTATAATTTTATTTTTATTTTACTATATAACGAAGCATTAACTTTCAAAAAGTTTTTTTGAATATGTTTGAATTTAGAAACACATAACCTTTAAAATACAACATACAAACTTTAAAATTCATCTTTATTATTGAATAATTGTTTTATATATATTGTTATATAAAATTTAAACTTTTTTTAGTTTTAGATAAACGGTTGTACTATTTTTTTATGAAACAATTCTAAATTTCTCATTAGCTTCCAGCAAATTTACCTCCTAGTATACCAAACCGCTTAATTTATTACTATTCTGTACAATATTTTTATGTCAAAACATTTCATATATACATGTAATCAATTTTCTATGTACATGTATGTATTATTGTATATTACATGTATGATTAATTTTTCATAAATCCCGATATAATGATCTGATTTCTTAGGTCCCCTTAAGATCGTATTAAGCGAATTCCATTGAAGTCAAAATAGACACATGTACATGTGGTTGAAAAATATAATTTAAAGAAATGTTACGAGTTCACTACTGTTCATTTAATTAAATTTATTTTCAGTATTTATATTAGTTTTAGCCTTGAATTCATTCCATCTCATTAATTTGTGATGCGAAATGCATGATGGTGTGCATTTACTTTTTTTGTCACCTGTGCAGTATGCTAGTGTATAGAGAGCTGATAATTAGCCCTTCAATGTCTTATAATGAAGGCCTAATAATTTTTTGTCATTATAAAATTATAGTTATAATAAAAAAAATATAAATTTGGCCTTCATTATAAGACTTAAAATTCAAAAATGCTATAACATCTTGACCACAGCACTTACTGTACATGCATAATAAGAGGGAATGACCTTTAACCTTTGTGACAAAAAAAATTACAGAAATAGTTTTTCTAATCGTATTCATAATCACGTGTCAGGAAATTATTTAGTTATAATTATTTCTGGCTCATTTCCCAGGGTTGTGACCTTTTGATCATTTGAGGAGTCCAAAGGGTAGCATACAGTCTTTTTCTGCATATTTTAATTTTATTAAGTGGGAACGTACACGCGGCTTCGTGTTATTAAATGGTGTGAACTATAATGAGATTTAATGTACATTAATTGAAATATGGTCTAATATTGAATGCAGGTTTTGAAATATTCTTTTTTTTATTGTAGTAATTACGAGGAAGATGCATGTAAAAACGAAATTTGGATTTACGATTCCACACACGATGACCAGCTTAAAAGGTAAGCATTTTTTTATATTAAAATACTTTATCTATAACCAGCTCTAGCATCCGCATGCTTAGAATATAGTTTTTGTTAAAAATGTGTATGTAGTCAAAATGGCAAAAAAAATGTTTGTTAAATACCCTTTTATGGCACTTTGCTTAGTTCAAATTATTTAATTGATTTCGGTGATTATTAGTCGACCTTGACCTGACCTCGCTAAGTAACGAACTGGTTTCAGTAATGCGTTGGACATTAACATTGTATTTAATAAGTGTTGCTGTAGCACATTCAGGAAAGCGACAGATTTGTAGCTAGATTTACACTTGCTAGGTCTCTGGTTCCAAACCCAAGTGTTTTTTTTTTGTTTTTTTTTTTTCTTTTTCTTCATTTATTTTTTTAATTTAATGGGGTTGCGTACAGAATAAGCCTTTTTTTCCAATTATTTTACAATTTAATTTTGGAAACTGATAGGAACAAATGAAATGTACGAGACCTATAGCATATTCTATTATTTGTTTTAATTTTTTGTTTATGTATATGTATTACATTTCATGGAAAGTCTGTAAAGTTTATAATTGTAGTGGGTCTGATAAACTTTACGGATATTTCTGTGAAATGTAACATATATTTAAACAAAGAATATTTATGCTAGATCCTCGTACATGTACATACAATCATTAAAAATGGCAGGGAAACAAAAATTGGTGGAAATAACAAGATATTTGATAAACATTTGAATTTTTTGATTATTTCGAACCATTGATTGATTGGTATAATCAATCAATGGTTCGAAATAGTTGAATAAATGATCGAATAAAGCAAATGTAATATCTCGTTATTTTCACCAATTTTCGTTTTTTTTAAAAACTTTTCCGGAATTTTTGGGGTATTTTTTACCCGTTTTTGGCAATTTTTGCAGAGCTTTTTTCGTAACTTTTGGGCAATTTTGCCTTTTTTTGGTATTAGGTTTTTAATGGTCTAATAAATGATCGAAAAAAATTAAATCTTGTTATTTCCGTAAATTTTTCGTAACTTTTGGGCAATTTTGTCTTTTTTTGGCATGATCGAAAAAAATCAATATCTTGTTATTTCCACCAATTTTCGTTTTCGGCTGCTTTTCAAATAATTCCAGCCATTTTTTAATGATTGTATAGAATGTGCCCTAACATTTCCAACCATTTTATCGACATTTCTTTGTCTCATTTGGCATTTATTTAAGATTTTTCATTCTTCAAAAATTCCACAAAAGTTCTAAACAATTTTAAATTAAGACAAAAGAGTTCCCTTAAAGTTCCCTATAAAAATTGCCAAAAACAGAAAATATCCAATAAAATTTGCCAAAAAAAGACAAAAAATTGCTTCAAAAGTACAAAAAAAGTCCTAAAAAAATTCTCAAAAAAGTACAAGAAATACCCTAAACGTCACGAAAAAATCGTAAAATATTGCCAAAAAAAAAACAAAAAAGTGCCTAAAATTCCCGTAAAAGTCCTACAAAATCGCCCAAAAGTCCCGAAAAGTCTTACAAAAATTCCCAAAAGTCACAAAAAAGTCCTACAAAATTTGCCAAAAAAACAAAATCCCGAAAAAGTCTTAAAAAAATTCCCTAAAAAAGACAATTGCCCCAAAAGTGCAAAATATAAGACGCAAAAAAGTGCCCAACAAGTAGTCCCTGCCACTTTTTGAAAAAATAGTTAATGTACATGTATGTTATTAGTCGTTTTGGGTTGCTTTTCCTGATATATGTTAATGATTGTTTAAAACATTTCCAACCATTTTATCGACATTTCTTTGTCTCATGTGGTACATTTTAAGAATTTTTCATTCTTCAAAAATTACACAAAAGTCCTAAACAATATTAAAATATAAGACAAAAAAATCCCTAAAATTCCAGAAAAAATCCGGCAAAAATTGCCACAAAAAATGCCCGAAAATTTCCAACAAATTTGGCCAAAAAACGACAAATAATTGCTCGAAAAGTTCCAAAAACGTCCTACAAAAATTACCAAATAAAGACAAAAAAATACCCCAAAAGTCCCAAAAAAGTCGTAAAATATTGCCAAAAAAAGACAAAAATTGCCACAAAAGTTTCGAAAAAGTCCTACAAAAATTGCCAAAAAAAGGATAAAAAAACCACAAAAGTCCCGAAAAGTCCTATAAAATTTTCCAAAAAAATTAGTGCCAAAAACGTTTCCAAAAAACTCTTAAAAATTTGACAGCATGCAGAGCCCTATAAATTTGCATAAAAAGTCCTCAAAAATTGCTAAAAATAGGCCTTAAAAATGGCCAAAAAAGCCATAAAAAATGTCCAAAAATCCCCACAAAATTGCATGCCAAAAAAGCCGTAAAAATTGTCAAAAAAGTCTAAAAAAATCTCTGAAACATTGCTAAATAAGACAAAAAAAATTCCCAAAAAAAAGCCCTAAAAATACTGGCAAAATATCCTAAAAGACTCCCAAAGAACCATATAAAAAACTTTTAAAAAAACCCTAAAAACTACCAAAAAAAAGCCTATAAAATGTCCTAAAAAACTCCCAAAAAAGCACTAAAAACTCCCAAAAAAAAGCCCTAAAAACTACCAAAAAAAGCCTATAAAATGTTCTAAAAAGCTCCCAAAAAAGCCTATAAAATGTTCTAAAAAACTCCCAAAAAAGCCCTAAAAACTACCGAAAAAGCCTATAAAATGTTCTAAAAAACTCCCAAAAAAGCACTAAAAACTTCCAAAAAAGCCCCAAAACAATTCCCAAAATAGCTCTAAAAAAACTCCCAAAAAGCCCTAAAAAACCCTTATAATGTCATTGAAATTTTTATTTTCGCTGTTTTCATGTCGTTCTAAAATCGTTCTAATGTCTTGCTATTTTATTTGTTTTCCAG
>JAQGCC010003923.1:0-14171 GCA_034698905.1 Xestoiulus laeticollis
AGGGGCGACCCGGGGATGAGACTGATCTTCACGCAAAATTTCAGATCTCTAAGACGAGTGAAACCTGGTTAATAAGGACACGATCCATATCCATGTTATCAAACAAACACCATGCGCTCCCTTCTAACCAAGTTAAATAAAAGTTTTTAATAACAGTGCTTTTGATGCCAAGTTTTTGCAGTTTTTAATTTATTGATACCTACTTTAAGGGAATAAAAATAATAAACCCCGAATTAATCCCAGTCTTGAATAAAACCCTTTTACGAAGTGTCTGCTTTTTACTGCTAGGGTTACCCGTAGTAATAAAATATTTAACTTTCTTGGCTTTTCCAGTTTTTAAAAACTTTTTTTTTCTGAACACCCTCAAAACTAAAAATTAGGAAATATTCAGAATTTTTTTTCATACGAGAATTGAAATAAAATTAATTAAATCCAGTTTTTAATTAACTGGTTGTGTAATTAAATATTTGTATTAGTATAAAAATATTTTTGGTTAAAAAAGGTATGTAGATTATTATTTATTTAAATTTCGATGCTAAAATAAGTTAAAAAGTGAATTCCTTTTTATTATAAAAATACATTAATTACTACAAGTTTCATTTATTGACAGTGATAAAGTTCTATTAAATTGGCTATTGTAATACAGAACATATTTGCACTAAACATTCCTGTCTTTTACAAAATAAATGACTTTTCCAAAGCAATTTAAAGTTGTTTAGCTCAGTAAGCACCCTAAGAAATATTATAATTAAATTAATTTATTATCCTATTTCTAAGGCTAAACATTTTAATTAATATTTTTTTTTCAATTTTTGATTAAACTTTTTTAAACGAAAACACAAATTATTAGCTTGATACCCTGTTTTATTATTTTTAAAAACTACTTACACAACTTGATATTTAATTTTAAACTTATGGGGGTCATAAAAATCATAAAATCGTATTAGTACGCTTAATTTACCATGACAAAAATTTAAAACTTTGCAAACTAGAAGATTGCAATCTGATTTAATAACCGAGCTTATATGCACATCTAAAAAAATTCATACAACGTATTGTTTCATAATTCCTACCAAAATATACAATGTATAAAATATACAAATAAGTTTTCTTATATTACATTTGCCGTATGGTTCCCTCGTAATTTATATTTGAAAATTTGGGCTATAAATTACATAAATTGATGCAAAATACAATTTTTATAAAGGAAGAAAAAGCAAAAAAAAAACTATTTCCGCATATTAAGTTGCAATGAAGCATTACCAATAAATAAAATTACGTGTGCTTAAATGGTGCATTATTTTAAACATTACTGAAAATTAACGGATCTAGAGGCTGCAAATTTCGTCTACGAAAACAGTGTAAAAAAAATGAGCAATTTTTTATCTAATTCGTGTCCACAAAGCGTAGAAACAAATGTTAGTAAAAACACAGGGTAAGGTCTAGTGATCCCATAGCAACTCCGTCACAATAATTCAATCTTTTTACTTTCATACTTTCATACCATACACATTAGCCCATTAAAGCTCGCATAATAAATGCATTTGCAGAGCGAAAAATCTCGAGACAATAGCTGAATGTTTATTCTACATAGAGCATTAAATCATCCAGAATTCATTGCAAAAAAAGTCCTATTTTTTCTGCTTTTTTACAACTGGATTTATGTAGGGACTTTTTTTTGTATCACTTAACTGAATAGCACGTATCAGCGAAACATTCAGCAAAATACTCATGAGACAGAAATAATGGACAGCCCTGCTTCTTATCAAAATCTCATATTTAACACACATGAATATGCATGATTTTTTAAATTAATATTGAAGATAAATGATAACATTGTAGGAATAAATTCAGACAAGAAGGCGCCTTATATGCCTATTTTAGGAAATAAAAAATAGAAATATGCATAAAGACTTTCAAGTTAACATATATGTAAATCCTACGTATATATATATGTAAAGAAGAAAACATATTTACTGTTCAGTGAAAATAAGTTATGTAGACATTTCATATAAAATATAACATTAATTGCAATCTTAAATTATAAAATCATGAAATGTTCTGATCAGTGAAATCATATTTCTTTGTGTTTTGTACCATATTATGGAAAACGTTTTGAAAGTTACAGATATGCGAAATAAAAATTTAAATATTGTTTCGGTATGTAACATGTTTGATACTAAAGGTAATTTTGTACCCAAATCAAACTTCAAAAAAAGATTGTAATACAGGGTGGGCTAAAAGTGGGTGCCACCCCCACTTTTTTTAAATCATATAATTATGAAAATTCTGTTAATGCCATTAATCAATCAGGAAAAGAAAGATAGAAAATGGTCTGTTTGTATTAAATTAACTATTTTCGTCATCAATTTCAATTCTAACAAGTTTAAATAATTGCAAATCAAGAGGAAAAAAGCTGATTTTATAAAAACATACCATTATCTTCTTTTTCCTAATTTGACATTTTGTCCTAAGTTTTACTACTAAAAAGTTATAACCTGGATTTTCACGATAAAATGGTCGTAGATAAAATCTAATAAATTCAGTGGATAGAACACGCATAACTTTTTATTTAACCGCATTAACATAATGTTCATAACTAAAATTTCAGAAATAAAAAGTGTGGTGAAACTACCTTTTGGACCACCCTGTATTTGTTTAATACGAGAGATTTGAGCATATAGTTTAATAACATGCACACCAACTTTTTTTATTAATTCAAAACGTATCTAAAACGAGTGTTACAAAAACTATTTTTAAATTTATTCAAAAATCCAGATTTTTCGATAAAACAATATTAGTTTTGATCAAATGCTTATCAAAATTAGCATCAACATCAATTATAAATTATAAATTCCTCATTACCTTATTAAAACATCCAAGATTTCCATCAAGCAAGCACATATAATATATATATGACACATATTGGATAATACATATTTTAATCTAAAATAAGAACGTTGGTGCTTCCCAACTTTTTATCTGATATGCAGACCCGTTTTTCTCAATCTTATCTTGGTAAAGAAATCCACATTATACATAGGCTAGACTATGGATTTGTAGAATTATTTTTTTCATATACATGTATTTCATTACTAAAACTGTGATATCTCCATCAGGAAAGGGTGTAGAACCAAGTATAAGTTTAAGGGATGTTTTATATCGCCCACATAATTTTTCTTAGATGTCAAATCTTGCCATTTCGTAAATACCTTTAATAAACGTTTTCCTTAGAACAAAACATCAATTATTACATGAAACACCTAGTTGACAGCGAGTAAATCACTTTTGGAGCAGACATTTAGCAAAAAAAAATGCACATTTTAGGCCTATACATGTACTTTTATTTACAGCTAAAAAAATCAAGCTTCCCTATCAACACGAGCAATTACCCTTCAGTAATAAAAGCGCTGTAGCTTATGTAGTTTTTTATATATTTTTTATTTTCTGATAAATGGAAATGGAAGGTACGTTACGTGTCATTACCAATGTGTAATACTACTTTTTTGACAAACTGAGAATCATGCTTGCCGTGTTTCAGGTTGTCACGAACACTGGTTACATTATAAAAAACATTTTTTTTATAAAAAATAGTTTTTGATAAGGAAAACTAATTTAATTTAGGTTGGGGAAAAAAACCATAAAGATTTCAAACTTTATTACAAACTGTCTACAGGCATGATGTGATTAAAAAACTGTTTTAAAGTCCATGGTTTTTGGGCTACTTCTAAAAGCACTTTTAATAAAACTGAAAATGTCTCGAATTTAATGAAAAATAAATCCTCAAACATATTAATAAATCTTAAAAATTGAAGATATAAAAAAGTGTAATAAATCTTCAAAGAAAATATTTCATACATGTATGATGAAGTGCTGAGTATGGGTACTAAATTACAATATTTCATGTAAAGTGCATCAGTACATCGTGTTATTTTATACCTGTTTTAATATCAACTTATTTTACTATTTATTTGTGTATTTATTAAACATTTGCCTGACAACTACCTGATATTTCAAAGAACATTAAACAGTAGACTCTGTCTAAAATAATACTTTTGGGATCAGGGGAAAATATTATTTTAGACAGGGTCTACTGTTTGGTGTAATTTGAATTATCAGGTTGGTGCCAGGTAAATCGTGATTAAGGGGATATATAATTTTAGACAGGTTTATCCGTAAACATGCTACAGTGTATACAGCTGTAAAATAGGGAATTTCCCTGTTTTTACAATTATTATACATGTGCACATAGATGAGTCAGTAGTTATTGGGTATCACAATCAAAGTTTATTTGCCATTAATCGCCCTGCTATTTTTGATTCCATGTTTGACATTTTTGATTCCATGTTTGATAGATTTTGCAGTTCAATTATTGGTATTCCCTTAAAAAATCATTGGGACCAACCAAAATGATTAAATATCACTTTATGGAGGTTTATTATTTTCTACATGGGTCCCAAGTCGGGACCAGCACATTTTATTATTTTATAGAAGATATTATTTTACACAGGATTATTTTAGACAAATTCTACTGTACATCTACTAATAATCTTGATAATGGCTCTGAAATAGTATTTTATATGCGATTTTTCCAAATAACCAGAATTTACCAATGCCGACCTAAAATGCCATCATACCCTAATCAATGCCCCCAGTAAGCACTCCATATTGGCCAATTATAGGAAAAACGCATTTTTCAATATTGGCACAATATTGCAATGTTAACATTTTGCCATAATTGTCAATATAAAAAATGGACAAAATAAAAATTGTAAAAGCGCAATATTGGCCCAGTATTGCCTAGTAAGCTTGGACCACTATCAGTCCAATATAGTTTCATTGGCCAATTTTTGCCAATATTTTTGCCAAATAATATTGCTCCAATATTCGGCTAATCGAGGTCCTATATTGTGCACTACTTAAGTTGTTTGCTAAAGTTAAGTTATTTCGAAAAGACTCGGAATGGGAATTTTTTTTTTAAGAAAGAGTGAACGGGACAATGATGAAATGGTTTAAGCATCCATCCAAACTGCAAGTGCCACCAAAGGAAGCCTCAGGACATGTTTCATAGTTTTGTGTTTTTCGATTTTCCACAAGCATTAGTATCAGTTGTTTTTTTACATTCACGAGGGCTGATGGAGATTAGGAAAGCCGGGCTGGATTCCAATCAAAACCTGGTTTTCAGAAAGACACAAAGAATAAGAGAGAAACGCGAATCAAGTTCCCCTTTTCGAAGACAACGCAAACTAATTGGACACCTCGTTAGTGGCCGAAAATCGAAGGAAAAAAAAAGGAATTGCGATTTACGTGCCCGAGGAGATAGGTAACCAAAAACCGAACTTCGCAGCTCGGTTTTACCACGGCGTTGGAGAATTAATCAGGTGCTTATAGCACAGTATATAGGAACCAGTATGCTCAATAGAAGGCCACCTGCTGGTAAAGTGGAAAAATAAAGCATCACAAGCTCTTATTTGAAAATTCTATTCTATTCTATCAAATGGCCATGCATGCGCAGTATATGCATAGGTCGAATGTTCTGCTACTTTGCCACTATGGTGCGCTGTGAGCGCATCGTCAATTGTTGGCCATTTTCGGCCACCCAAATTTCAAAGGTGCGACAGGAGTGTGCATACTGGTTCCTATACTGTGCTTAATTCTATATGTGCTTAAGTTGTTTACTGTGCCTTGATTTGAGGAATGCTGGAAGCGCCACCTTCTTTGCCTTGGACGCTCACTGACAGCACTTGGAAAGAGTCGAAGAGCATATGCAGTAATCTCTAATTCAAGAAATACAATGTGCAATATGGCATACATAATATTGTCCTTCATTTAGTAGGCAAAAAAATTGACGAGCTCCTAGATCTAAGGCTTAGCTTGCGAGCAGTGGCTCGTGGGGGTCGACAGAATACTCTGACCCTCCGGACATTTAAACATCTGCTAACTTTGAAACATTCTGGACGTAAATATGTACTATGTGGGGTCAAATTTTAAGCCCACTGCGGGTATGCTGGAAATGTACTGGCTGATCAAGTAGTCAAACGAGCCACTCGCCCTGAACTGATTGTTAATCATGCTATACCCCATTCCTCAATAAAAGCAGAAGTATTCCACACTGAGGCAACCACCTGGCAACATTTATAGAATTCTGGAAACACTGGACGTTCTGTGTACACTTTTATTCCATCTGTGACCAATAATTTGAGTTCTCTCTCAGGTAAACTCGTCCATCTCCCCACAGGGCATGGGCCATTTCGGGCCTACCTCCACTGATTCAGTCTGTTGGTTGGTGATGGGTCCTGTTTGTGCCAATGGTTAGGATACTCTTCAACACATCCTTGTGGACTGTACTTTACCCACACGAGTATATGCATGTGCACGACTGGCAGATGTCCTTGCAGCCAGAGGCATTCACTAGCCATGTGATCCAATTGTTTTGTGTCGCGATTACCTTCCTCTTCTTCGGCAATTTACTCGACAAGTTGTGTACGGATGCGCTGGTGACGGCAGTGATTCTGCCTAACCATATCTACAACTGTCAATGCTATAACTATGCAATGTATAGAATATCGGGAAGAGCAGGCGAGGCCATAAGCCATTTAGGCAGGAAGGCCGGAGGCTCTAGTAACTTTCAAGTATGCTAAAATACAGTGTTGTCGATAGCGTAGTGTATTATGCTACGCAGCGCAAGCTCCCTTTTAACATAACATGGTGTACATTTACGCTCAATAAAACAGTTTGCTAATTAACAGAATTTTAAAATTTCAAACATGATATTCAACCAAAGCAAGTATTTTTCATGCAATATATGCTGCAAAGTCGCCCTGCCACCACATGCTCACTATTTTAGTGGGAACATTTAAGACATGCTGCAATAGGCCTACAGCAAAGATGACGGTGAGTGTTAATTGGTATGGCGAATTTGCCGAATATGGAGCTGGTCGCATACAGGTAATATACCGTATATACGGTATATGTGCTTCGGCATTGACCATAGCATGGGAAAAGGAGAAACAGTGCAATAGTCTGATTCAACTTCCTTCCAGAAAAAAAGCCCTTGAATAACAGAAATTAGACTTTTTTTCCCGGAATGGAAAGCGTTTAGGGAATACAAATTCTCCGATTAAATTAGATGTGTGAGCGTCCATTATATCGCCTTGTGGAACATGGTATCAAAAATGATTTTTCTGTCTACGCGTTATGACAAAATGATCTCACCATGCCATCTTCTTTTTCGCATTAATTTCAATGATTCCTTTAAGGTCGTCAACGTTACACAACACCCAAAGAAATTTTTGTTAAAAAAAATAAAAATATTACAATACTCGAATGCCTACTACATGTACAATGGAACGATATTTTATTTATCTAAATCATGTCATTGTATAATTATGCTAAATTTCGACTAAACAGGGTATTGACAAAATAATTGGATTAAAATCACATTATCAGCATTACAAACATTTTTCGAATATATAATGCCGGGAGGAAACAGTATAAATGGAAGTACATGTATACTATATCGCTTCTTTATATCCATATAGGGCAATATATGCATTAGGGGCAGTCCATAAATGACGTCACGCCATTTTAGCAGATCGCACATTACTAATGTGTGATACGCCTAAATGTGAAGTCATTTATCGAAGGCAACTTATTTTTATGTCTGAAAACCTTTATGGGTATATTTTTGAACGTCCATGTACATGTATGTTGATGTATAAACATTAATAACGTGCTTATACATTTTTGGCAAACTTGTCATAAATTAGTTTACTTGGCTATACAAGTATACACTGTGGCCAGTTTTTGAAATGGCTAATTCTTGCATGTACATGTACATGTCGTATACATAGGGCCTGCATACACATGTAAGACTTAACTTTTCCTATACTCGAGATGTAAGCTTAATCATTTGTGTCATACAGTTTATTGACCTGGTTATACATAGAAACTTGTATAATCGTATGTAAGTTTGTTCGTTATTAATTCTTATACAGTGAAACCTGTGAATAAGGGCCCTCCATATAGAGTACTACCTTGAAGTAGCGCACCCTTACAGTCGGCACGCGCCGCACGCAGTGATTTTATAGAACAAACGTACCGATATATAGTTACGTATTACCTGCGAAACGCGACTTGCACACTCCTTTTCTGGGACAGAATCGCGATTTTACCTGCTAAGAGCGTTCGTACGCCAAAAGCAATTTTTTCGGCTTGGTTTATGTTAAAAAACATTAAAAATGCCACATCTTTCTTTGTGCATCTTACTTATGGTAATATTTACAGCATGTATACACGCGTGCATGTTTGCATTAGTATACATGTACACGTACTATTTTCATAACAAAAACATGTATGTATTGCTCAATTCAAGACATACACTGTATATGGAGAATACATGTGTAGTGTACTTGTGTATTAAAAGCAGGTACATGTACATGCAAGTCATGCGGGTCTCTTCCCGCCTGATTATATATTACTTTGGTATATTGAACTATACAGTATATATATTTAAGACAAAATATAGCAAATAAACTGTGTATATGTATTTCGCCCTATTTAATCTGTCCACTCGATAAGAATGTTATGCTGAAAGCGAAATGTCATATTTTATTTGTAACGTTATTGTCCAGAAAAAAAAACTTTGGGATTTTGATTCAGCGGTCTTCAGACTTTGGATATTTGGTTTTTTCCCAAAGAGATGTTATTTGCTAAATTGTCGTTGTTTGATTGAATTGCTCGTCTTTAAGACGACATTCCATCTGTCCATTTCGAATGCTTGGACCATTACAATACTCGGCTAATAGCATGCTAATGGCCCTCTTCTCCGATTTCTGGAAATTGCTGTTGCTGTCCAGAGATCCAGACCCCTCGGAGAAGGACTTTTTTCCCCTCGATTTATTTCTTCGTCTGCGGCCTCCCAATGTCTTGTTCGGGTAATTAATTTGGTCAGTCCGGATTCCGGAAGCCCGTTGAACGAACCGGGGGTTGTGCGGGTAATTTGTTAGGGACTTCCGCCCATGTGGGGGCTGTTCGCGAGGTCCGCTGTTGTGGAATTGCCTACGTCAGTACTCATTCCAACCAGCATTCTTAAGCTGACCGCATATGTAAAGAATTGAAAACTTCCCAAAATGCTATACAGTGAAACCTGTGAATAGCGCACCCACTTGGGACCGAATCATGGGGGGTGCAATTTGGAGGGATATGCTATATGAAGGTTCAGCAAAATGGATGACCACATACCCGCGAGTATGCACGCACGTCTGCATGTGTACTACTATACAATGTACTCATCATGTACGTGCAAAATTGTACAGTTAAGCCTGAACTGAAAATTCTGTTTTCATAGATCTAGCGCACAGAGACCATGTTTTTTTTATGAAAATGTCTGGTTATTTTTAAAATTAATAAATTAGATTTGTTTTTAATTTCGCATGGTCTTGCTGCCATGTATCTGTGCCCTAGCTGGATAAATAATTCATGCTTTAAAATTAAAATACACACCTTAACTGGTATAATTATTTTGCTGATCTAGTAAGATGGCATCACCAGATGGCATCAAAGACTTAACCACGTGAGATCACCGTGAAATTTAAAATTTATTCTTATTTATTAAATTGAAAATTTAAGGGCCATTTTCATAACAAAAACAATGTCTCTGTGCCCTAGATCAATGAACGCAGTATTTAGAAAATGCGCTGGGCTCGTCAAGAAATTTATCCATAGAATAGGGGGTGTTTAGTTCCGTCTTAACGAGTAAGTTTTGGTCAAGAAATTTTGGATTTACGTCAGGGAAAAGTCAGGGAAATTGAAAATGAAAGTTTTGTGGCCACCCAGTTGTTCATTCGGAATGCGATAAGACTTAACGTCCGCTTGTGACAAAACTAATTTCTAAGTTGACGCTTATAAAGATTTACGAGTGTTGTAAGTCTCTTATGTCATGGATTTCATGCTTTTATTTATACCGGAGCATCATTGATGCCCAAAGCAAAAATATGTTTGGCAATCGCTCATGACATTACTTTGGGAGTCATTGCTTGCCTTTAAGGGCATGCAAGTGTACTTTTTTGAGCAGTTCAGTTTATTCATATTCTAAGAATATTGCACTGAATATTTAATTTAACGCTAGTTTTGTGTATCAATTATTCGTGAAGTTGTCAACGTCTCATTTTTTTAAAAATGACATGTTTTATAAATGGATGGCAATCACTGCAAGCTTTTGTGCATTGACGGATTGCCTGCATACAGGGCATTCTGAAAAAGCTGACTTAAGGAACAGTCGTTACTATGTAAGTTTTATATGCCAAATATTACCGATCTTATACACCATGTAGCTTACAAAATGCCATGATTTCTATGTTACATATTAAGAATTCGCATTCATACAGTTATGCAGAGTTCCCACAAACCTGGAATTTGTCGAGGAAATTAGATAGCCCTGGAAATTGATTTTTAAAAATCAGGGAAATTCAACACATGTTACATTTGTTTTCACATAGCCAGTTATTGGTTATCACAGTCATTATCATAATTTTATGTAAGCAAAAATTGGTATCTATATATTTTTACCCATTTTTAACCGAAAAAGATGTTTGTCTAATAATAGAGGGCTTGTGTAGGTTTCCTGTAAACTTTACGACATTGGCAGCACTGTTTTTTTCCTATGCGTATGCGTGGGGACGACGTTAATGGGTTTGTGTTTGAAGGGAGACGACAATTTCATTAGTTTGACGTGATACGTACCACAACGTCTTTGAGGAATATAACGACTTTTACGGCGAAAAACTTATTGATGCTTATGCGTAATAGTGTTTATCGTTTTCGTTAAGATTAAAAGGGAACCTGTGCAATCCCTTTAATGCAACTACCTGGGTATTTAACGTAGGTGTTGTGGTTAATTTAGGGTTCTTATTATGAAGCTTGATATGCGATATATTGAGGAAGTTATTAACCGTCATGTTCCTTTTAATCCTTTGTATACGATATTTTCCGGAAGCTATCCCACTCCATGCTTGAAAACTAAGCTTAAATAATTAATGAATAATAGGCAATCACTGGAAGCTTCCAATTTTAACTTAAATACGTACACTGTAGGGGCAACTAGATTGTTTTGTGTTACTCAACTCCTGGACATTCTAAAAGTGTTGCAATAATGCAGGGTCTACTTTTATATAGTGTAAGGTCAATGCATTGTTGATACCGGTTTATATCATACCTGTAAATATACATGTAGTAGGACAATCATTCAACAACCCCATTGCATCTTATCATGTGTTTTCAACAAAGGTTTCTAAATTTTTTGATGTAAAATATACGAATTTGGATGAAAAGACTGTGGTTTTTATTGAAAGATATGACATTGACCTGGAAATGACCTGTCTATCATTAATTTAAGTTTAAATAAACTGGTGTTTTCATTCTCCGTCAGACCTAAACTCATTAGGATTTAATTACATAGGGGCGACCGGGGCTGATTGTCACAAATAAAATGTATTCATTTTTAAATGCAATATTAAACATACATTTATATAATGAAAACCAAAATTAATCAGTAATAAAGCAACTCTTGGATAACTAATTCCTATTTTTTTAAGGTTGTTATTTGTGTTTTAAAGTCAGTACGAATTTGTGACAACTTGCCCTGATGCCGGAGAAGGTTGTCACAGTAGTCCGGGCAAGTTGTCATGGCATGTTAATAGAGTCAGTGAATATAATATGTATTTTTATACTGGCTATAATTGTAGCCATCAGCTTTGAGAGCTCAAAAATATCACCCTGACTGGTTATAATAGCTCAAAACCATGAAAATGCACTTTGTCACGTTTGCCATAATTTTAGTCAATATCTTTTTAATTATGTGTGATTTATGTATGTTAGATTTTTGTGTGTCTGTAGCATTTAACTTTACCCTGCGAGAATGCAGTTCTCACATGGTGACAGCATTCCCCTTGGTTTTTGTGACCACTTGCCCCACATGCTTAATTTTAAGAAAAAGTCTATTAGCCCTAACACTTTGCAGTAATTTAAACAAATCATAACTGTATTATATTTTCAAAATATATGTTGAAACATGTGCATGCAAAGATTTTACCTATTTATTTATGTCTGTTATCCAGAAAGTGTAATTTACAAATTCTGAAGTTCACTTTTTTAGTATAACACAACATTCAATTGGAAACACTTGAAACTACAGGGCAACCAACCAGCCTTGTCTAGGTGGAGACCTACTATGACGTTTTGGTCAACTTCCTATTGCAAATGGCGCGACAATTTAGCGTTTGTCAACCTACCCCTGTGTACAACTAGCCCTGGTCTCCCTAGCTTTTATATATTCGGTATAAGCTATCCACCGTAATTTTTGTAAAATTACATTTTAAATAAATGACAGCTAGGCAATCAGTTTTTATGCATTGCTAGATTGCCTTGAATTAAGAGCAGCTGGAATATTTTTTGGCAGCTCAATTCGTGGGCATTCTAAATCTGTGACAGGTAGATAATCTTTATTGTAATAAGGTTTCTATTAACCATCTAATCCGGATTTCATTCATGAGCATGAGGGACAGTCAGAGTTTATTTCTAAGGGGAATTTAGCAAAGCCGTGGACAGCCTAAGAATACTGTTTTGTGGGTGGGCTTTTTAGAATACTTATATTTCTCAAGCATAGTGTCCACAGGTCAAAGAAGTAATGGGAAAAAAGTGGTCATGGATGTCAGGAAAATTCGTTAGTGGTCAAGGAAATTTAACCAAATAAAATGAAAATGTCTATGTAACAAGCAGCAGTTATGTTGAGGTTGATAATACTTCATAATTCTTTGAAAATTGTTTGATAAAATTCAACAGCACTAAATTCCTTACACCTTTTTCACACCAACGTTGATGTAGATCAACTGATGTGGTTCAAGAAAACTTTTGCGTGTTAATTCACACCGCAGAGCTCAGTTAAACTGGTCACATGACCCAGTATACTGTACCCTGTATACTAGGTCATGTGACCAGTTTAACTGAGTTCTGCGGTGTGAATTAACATGCAAAAGTTTTCTTGATCCACATTAGTTGATCTACATCAACGTTGGTGTGAATCAAGTGTTTTTATAAAATTTGCTTTCCTTCATTGGGAAACATTTTATAATCCAGCTAGACTTGTTACAAAATCTATTGTTTTGCCAAGTTTCTAATGGACAAGGTCCGCGTTACGTGCAGCGCCACCTTGTGGCAGTAAGTAGCAATTTTTGTAGGGGATAGAAACGCGATTTTATCACAAAACCACATTTGAAATAAACCTTTAAATAAAAATATCTAGCGAGCTAATCATGATACCAAAATGAAACTTTGGGAGGTTTAAGATATTAATGGTACGAAATAATTTTGTGAATTTTGCCCAGTCACGAATTTGTGGCAATCAAAATTGCTTGCTTCTGTGTACAATAGGATTGCCTGCATCAATTGCAGCCAGCTCTCATGTTGGACAGGCAAAATATGCAAACATAAGAATATCTAGCGATCTACTTAAAAACTAAAATGAAAATTTGGGAGGTTTAAAATAATGCTACGAGATAATTTTGTGAATTTAAAAAAAATTAAAATTGTAACTTTTTGAAATATTAATGAAGAAACCATCTTCATTGCCTGATTCTACGACCTCCTCTCCCCTACAAGTTTTCAATTTTTATTTGCCACTACGTGGCATAACCTACTCGTACATGCGCTATTTTGTAACGTGGATCTTGTCCATTGCAATTGCTGCTATTTTATTTTTCATTTTGACAAAAAATTATGCATTCGCGAATAAGTTTTGGTTAGGGAATTTTGGATTTTAGTCAGGGAAATTGAAAATTTTGTGGCCACCCTGTCAACCTATATCAATCACTACGCGACATTGGTTTTTAAAATTTGCCCAGTCACAAATTTGCGGCAATTATTGCTTGCTTCTGTGCACTATAGGATTGCCTGCATCAAGGGGCAACCAGGTCTTATATATTGGACAGGCTAAAGCCCCATTTTCCTAGTTGCGCGATTGTAGGGCGCAATACAGATGCCGTATTGCGCTGGGGACCCAACATGGAAAAATCAATGCGCTATTTTCCTAAACTGCGCACCACGTTTAACGCTGCCGTTTCCTGCACTGCGGGAAAGGACGACCGACTCAGATCGGGTCCATACGCAGCACGCAG
>JAQGCC010003924.1:0-14168 GCA_034698905.1 Xestoiulus laeticollis
AAAGCAATTAAAAAACACAAAAAACGCTGTATCTCCGTTATTTATTGCTCGATTTTCATGAAATTTGTTTTGAAGTATTCAAAATAATGTCTACTTTAACACTGCACAGTAATATTTTTAAAAAGTTTAAAATCCGATTTTTTATTTTTTAAAAAGTGAATCTTTTCACCTTTTTAAAATTTGTACTTCGCAATATTAAAAAAGACATTATTATGAGTACACCACAGCAAATTTCATGAAAATCAAGAAAGAAATAACGGAGATATAGAGATTTTTGTGTTTTTTAATTGCTTTTATAAACACCCCTTGCATTTTAGATTAGTAAAGTTAAAATCTCTATTTCTCCGTCATTTCTTGCTCGATTTTCTTGAAATTTGTTCTGGTGTGCTCAGAATAATGTCTACTTTCTTAATGTTTAGTAAACTGTTTGAAAAGTTACAAACCAAATTTTTTATTTATAGAAAATTAAATAAAATTTGATTTGTTTAACATATTAGAATTGTTAATCAGCAATAAAAAGTAGACGTCAATCTGAGTACAACACAACAAATTTCATGGAAATCGAACCATAAATAACGGAGATATAGCTCATTTTAGCAGCAAATAACACCTGACAGACATTATGGATTTCCCCCATAAATTCTTCACTTACAATTACATTTTTAGAAAATTAGCTTAGAAAATCGCGGTTTTTCTAGTGGAGGAAATAAGGTACGTGATTACGCATGATTCAAGCCAAAAAACGCGAGATTTGAAGAACATTTTTGTTTTTCGTCAAAAAAAAGTCAGCCTTTGCTTTTTCTCAAAAATCGGTGGAAAATCGACTTTTAAAATTGCGGTTTTTTCTTGATGTTTATGAAAGTAGACATCATTACGGATGGAAAAAACCAAAAATCGCCATATTTGAGAAAGAAAAACGCGATATATTAGCAGAAAAATGTTTTTATATAACGGACATAATTTATGGATGAGCCTCATCGAAAAGCGCCGTATCCTCTGATGGAAATATTTTAGCGGCAAATTTGAATTGGCGAGTCTAGTATATGCTTTAAATTCACAATCTTAGTTTAAAATCCTGGCATTTTCTTACATATTTTATAAATAGACAAAATAGCAAGTGAATAGATATAAAAGCTAAAAAACTTGACAATATACGCATTATATTTCTCCAGTTATAAAGCAATTCAACTTTCATTTAATGCAACTTTTAATTTGTTTATATCCAATTCTTTTGTTTTAGAGCATTGCATGATGGGGGTTCTAGGACTATGGAAAAGCCCCTGAAACCACTTTTAAAAATAGAAAATAATTGCTTTTAATAACGGCGCTTTTGCTAAAAGCCGTAAATTGATGATAAGAAACTCCACCAGTGTTGATAAAAAGGAATTAAATGAAACATTAAAATCGCTATATCTTCGTTACTTCCTGCTAGATTTTCATGAAAATTTTTTGTAGTACTCACAATTATGTCTACTTTAATTATATGTAGTAAAATATTTAAAAAGTCAAAAATTTGATTTTTTTTTATCGAAAATTAAATACAAATCGATATTTTTAACTTCTTTAAATTTTTTTCTGCACAATAAGAAAGTAGACATTATTCTGAGTAATAGCGGCAAAAAATGGCACCAAGGGGATGTCCATAAATGAGGCCACGCGAAATGAGTCACACATCTTCATAAATGTTTGACCCTCCCCCCCCTCCAAGATTGATGCAGGGACGTTAAATGCGTTTTGTGCAGCTACAGTATATGGCCACTCTGTCCAAGCAATTGAGAAACGACGAAGCTTTTAGTTTACATATTATAAAATATATAAAGAACTTTAAATTTTTTTAAAAAGCCCGCCAAATAATGACGTCACTAACGTTGGAAATGAGGCTATGATTTTGACTACCTCCTATTTGCTATGGAAGCAATTACGCAATAGCTCGTAGGAGGCGTCGTGCCAGTGCACCATGCAGGCACCTCTTATACTGTGATGCAGGTGAAGTCAAATAATTGATTCCCGGGAAACCTTGAAACATGTGAGTATAGAAAAATATTCAGCTTTTGCATGACAGAACATGCCAACTATTAAATCCTTTTAGATTTATTGTTAAGCGATACGTTTTTTTTACAAAGGTTTGTCCTTGCAGGAGGAACGTGGACTTGAAAGAGTTGGAGAGGACCAGAGCCACCAAAGCTACTATCGGATTACTTATCATTCGGCCTGTCCAAACTTGCACAATCGATAATTATCAAGATGGGTGATAGCTTTTTATTTCCTTCACTCTACTGATTACAATGGTGTGCACTACATGCATGCACAACTAGTTCTTTGTCTGAGCGTGGTGCCAGAGTATTAACCAGAAACATGTCACAACCTTTGTACTGGAATTCAGTGTGTTCATCTGCAGTGTTCTGGGCAAGTGTTATTTCAAGCATTTTTTATAATAATGCTATTTTTGTACCGTACTGATGTTGCGCAATAGCTTTTGGTTTTATAGGCTATACTGACTTGTTAATTTTAACACCGAAGTACCAAACTTTTCAAGTACCAAAGTTTCAAGCGTACAAAATTTACTTTAGTGCCACAAAAAAAAACTTTTCTATATACATGTACATGTATAACAAAAAATTGCATGGCCTACATTGCTGCCATGGTAACGGTTTGTTGAAGTATTAGTAAAGGTCATTTAAACTGTGTTTCAAGGCTCCCGGACCTGGCACTTATTAGAGACGGTGCGCTTATGGGCAAATTTATGGTATTTCGGTAGGATATTAACTACCGCAGAAAAAGGCTATGCGACTCCAGCCGATATCGAACCTCAGCTCAAAACTGCATGCTGGGGCGGCTATCGTAACTGCTGGCTCCGGTAATCTGACATCGTGCTCATTAGTTTAAATGAGAGTTAATGAAATCACTTAATACTACGAAAGCTATGGAGTAAGTTGCGTTTGCGATTTGTGCCGTTAAACCCCACTCGCTCACTTACTCGAGTTGTTGCACAAATGAAAAATCCCATCATTGACAAACCCTATACTGCCGTAAGCCGATGGCTAAATATATGTCATATATGACAAGACTACTAGAGCTGTATATGAATTTCACGTTATAGGCTACAGTCGGCAATCTGGAGGGTGATCTTAGATTCTTCTCTTTTAATCCTACCTATCTCCTCGTCTCCTTTACCCAGACACAGGGCTGTAATCGTGTTAGTATAATAACTAATTAATATCCATTAAAAAAATTAATACCCACTGTCTAATTGCTAAAACTGACACTATAGCGTAGACGTTGATTACTCGAAAGCCTTGTCTTTAAACGGCATTTCTTTAACCTCGTAGATTTCAAATCAATGTTGGCACAAGCTGGCAAATATAGGCCCTATACATGTAGGTTACATGGGGCTCAGTTGCAAATATTTTAGCACATTCTGCATAATCACTTCGTAAACCCGTTTAAGCAATTAGCCAATAACAGTCATATTAGCTTCGGACTTTGTAACGTTTCTATTATTTGTAATCACGTTGCCACTGGCATAGAGTTCTTTGTGCATTTGCTGAACATTTTAAAATGCGCGTAAGCATGATCCGAGCATTTTAATCTACCCCTAAAGTAAGTTTTGGATCTCGGTGTACGCGTGTGTGTACCCGGCTTGTAGAGCAAGCGCTATCATGTTTTTATATAGCTCAGCTGCTTCATTGAATACCTGTTTATATATGTGGCATTGATCCAGTATTATATTTGTCAAATGTCTGATATTATCTTTCGCAAATACTGGTCCACCCTGAAATCTATAGATAAATTAAGGCTAGGCTTTGTGACTTCCATTCACAATCTTGTCATCAGTATTAAAAGAGCTATAGCATGAGGCAATACGAATCTAACTAATAAACCGTGTTTCTACATGTATTGACAAATAACGTGCTTTTGTTCAAGTGTATCGAATCACTAAATATCGATAAGTTCCCAGAAATTTGTACGTAATTTAAATCCTCGTAAGAATCCTTGGCAATATCATTGACCTGATAAAACTTCCGATAAAAAGTTCAAGGTAGAATTTGTAAAGGTAGAATGCATACCGGTGTGATTATTCTGTATTTACAGTCCTCTGCGTGATCATTTCTTTGCATAATTTATTTAATCCTGTTGAATTGTAAAGGAAATTGTGTAATTGAAAGCTCCGAACACTACTTTTTTCTATGAAGTTAAAAATAAAATTCCAAAATTGTCATTATGTTGCATTAAATAATATTTTTTGAAACTGGTTTGGATGTTCAATTTCTCATTATTAATGCAGCTTTGCTGACATGTTTCAAATTAATCTTGCAGGATTATCAAACCATATGGAACTCGACAACTCCCGACTTCCCAATATGTTTCCAGAAAACCGTTCTCACGTTCGGATCATGTTTTGTTTTGTGGCTACTTTTACCACTCGAAGTTTATGGCTTTTATAAGTCAAGATATAAACACGTGCCATGGACTGTACTTAATATTGCAAAACTGGTAATGTTTATTCCGTGCTTCAAAATTTACTCGATTCCGAAATAATTATAGGCACCGATATCATAACGTCTGTTTTTTTTACTTACAAGGCAATTTGCTTAGCTCTGTTTCTCATCGACTTGGTTAGCCTTTTAATGTACACTTGGTTTAATCACGTGGACGAGGATATGGTTTTGCTCGATATGCTCGGTGCGGTTCTCAGAGGATGCACTATGGCAAGTATTGCAAAGTTAAATATGAAAGCATTTTAGCGATAGCCTACATTATTAATGATGGCTTCTGTCGTAGGTTTTGGCGGTTACTCTAATATGGATGGGGAAACGGAACGGCGTAATATCATCTGGATGTCTGCTATGTTTTTGGTTTCTTAACGCCATCGCAAATGCCATTATATTCCGTTCAATTATGTTACGAGTTGCGGACGAGGTAATTACTGTCGTGCAGTTTATTTTAATTCCGTATTGTTTTGTATGCTAAAATGTTGTCCGATTTATTGCAGTTTTCGTTTGTGGATACGACGGAATATGTCCTCCAAATGCTTTATTTTCCACTTATTGTGGCACAGCTCGTTCTGACAATTTTGCCTGATGCGAAACCGCTATATTTAAAAGTTGAAACCGAAGCTGGGATGATGGTAAGATTGCCATACCTGCGTTCTCAGTATTAACTTGGTCTATTCGCGCATATCGAAATGTCTTTGTATATGCTTTATAGAAATTCACCAAGGAAGAGGGAGCTTCCTTTTCATCGAAGATATTTTTTGTTTGGTTTGATAGGTAGGACTATTCCGGTCGTGAAATTCCCCATTTCCAAAATGCGTTTTAAACACGATTTTATTTCAACAGTTTAGCTTTACTCGGATATCGCCGTGCCTTGGAACACAGTGACTTGGACGGTCTCAAATATCAGATGAGATGCAACACTATTGTTACGTACTTCGATAAAACCCTCCGAAAGGTTCTCGGGTCTAGGAAGTAAGTATTATCCGTAAGTTACATAGCGGTTTAATTGGTGTCCGAAAATAAATTAAAACGAGGACATTTTTGATCTTACAGGAAACATTCGACGAAACCGGTAAAATACGACAATACGACTTCTTTGGTTTCATGCAACGACACTTTTGAGGTTTCTACCAAACCTTTTTTGAGCCGCACTTTATTCAAGGCATTCGGACCCGAGTATGGAATTGTGATACTTTTGAGATTGCTGACAGACTTCTTCTCCTTTTTAACTCCCTTGATATTGAAGTAGGTACAATTTCCAGTTAGCCGGATTCATTTTTTTTTTACGAAAAGTAGCTTGTGCTAATCATTGTTTATTCTAGTCAAGTCATCTTGTTTGCATCAAGTAGTGCTCCTGCATGGCATGGATTTTTATACGCCAGCCTCTTATTTCTGTGCTCGTTTGTAGAAGCTATTTTTAACGCCCATTGTACGCAGACTGCCGGCGCATTAGCGCTGAAGATGCGCTCGGCACTCATGTCCTTCGTCTTTCGTAAGGTATGTGAAGTCTGCATAGAACGAATTCTTGCCTGGCGGTGTTTTTTCGCTAAACAAGATTCACTCGATGTTTATCGCATTTCCGAAGGCTTTGAAATTATCCTCAAAGGCAAGAGCCACCACAACTGTGGGTGAAATTGTCAATTACATGTCCGTGGACATTCACAAGATCGTGGGGTTTATAGAGTTTTCGCCTATGACCATCACATCGCCTTTGCTGATCATCGTGGCTTTGGTCGAGCTGTGGATGTTTCTCGGGCCGTCGTCATTAGTCACTCTCGTGATCGTAGCCATCATTCAAGGACTGACGTTCATAATTATACATTACATTAGGAAAAATCAGGTGATCGCCTTTTCGAAAATCGGTTTGTAGATAATAATGGTTCTCGAATCGCTGACTGCTAAATCTTTTTATTTCTCTAACACAGAAAATTTTCATGAAACTTAAAGACAAGAGAATTAAATTAATGAACGAAATATTAAACGGAGTAAAGGTTAGTAATCGGTTAATTTTTTTTTTTAATCAAACGAATTACGAAGCGTACGATTAACGTCTTAGTGATTCTCTTCTTTCTAGTTACTTAAATTGTTTGCCTGGGAGAATCCGTTTTCAAATTACATCAATGAGTTCAGGAATAGCGAATTAAATGTGCTTCGGAAGATTGGAATCTTAACTGCGGCAAATACCATTTTTTGGGGATCCTCCACGGTTTTCGTATGTAAATTTGTTATATTTATGCACGTTACCCAATCCGTTTTCAATCTCATGAAATGCAGCAGAACCTTTTATGATTTTTTTATAACAGATTACTCTAGGCGTCTTTGCAGTTTATGTATTAATTTCGCCAGATAACATACTGGACGCATCGGCAGCGTTCGTATCTATCACCATTTTCAACCTTCTGAAAAGACCGTTAAATATGCTGCCTAACGTCATCTCTGCATTTGTTGAAGTGAGTCGTTTTTAGCAACTGTTCAAATAAAACGTTCTTTAGACGTGGTTATCGTAAATACTCGATTAAACCCCGGGTGTTAGGGGAATTCCTAGTGCTCGCACCTCACATTTTCTGATAACTTCACACAGTGCATAGGGAATTATCTTTATCTTTGAAATATCAGGGTCGTTCACGAGCGGAATTGCTAATGGAGCCAGGTCTTAAATAAACTCAGAGTGTTAGGGGAATTCCCAGTGCTCAAACCTCACATTTTCTGATTGCTTTACGCATTGCATAGGGCATTGCCCTTATTATTGAAATATAAGGTAAATAAAATTCCAGTACCGTAGCCGCTTGTTTCTGTGAAGTTTTTGTCGTTTTTAATTTATTGATACCAACTTTGAGGGAATAAAAATAGGAAACCCGGGTCGTTGTTCCTTACTTTTTATTAAACACGCAGGGATTTATTCGAGTATTTATGGTAGTTAGATAGCAGCTTACAACCATTACTTTACACTTCCGAATTGCAAAAAATTGCAAAAAAAAAAGAATGGTTCAGATCATTTTAGATAATTTAGTTCAATCAAAGTCTGTGATTTCTTTCAAAAATAATGTTGAATTCAACATGCAAGTTCTTGATTATTGAACTGCAGCCTTTTTTTTTATAAATTAACGACATTTAAATGTCTATTGATTGCAGGCAAGTGTTTCCATCAGGAGGATAAACAAGTTTTCAAACTGTGAAGAGATCGACAGGAATGATGTCCAAATCATCAAAAGTGGAGGTACAAAAACAATAAACTTTTATCTAGAGCTGCGTTCACTGTATCTATCTTATCGAGGACAAAATAAAATTTAGATAAAATTATGGAAGCTACGGTGGTCATGCGTAACAAAGAATTTATCGGAATTATGGTAAGATAGGATCAGTGAACTCGCCTTATGTGTTGCCAGTTGGATGACGTTAAATAACGTATTTATTAAAGTTCGTTGTCAAGTTATTAGTCTTAATTTTGTGCAGATTCTGCTATTCTTGTTCAGAATGCTGAGTTTTCCTGGGGCGATGAAGATCCCATTTTAAGCGGCATCAACCTTAACGTTAAGACTGGAAGTTTGACCGCTGTCGTGGGACCCGTTGGTGCTGGAAAGTCATCCCTGATCTCGGCGCTTTTAGGAGAAATGCACAAGTTGAGCGGTTCGGTCGCGTGTATTGTAAGTTGGGAAACAATTGCGCCTTTCAGTAAATGTGGACGCTATTCCATTGTAATGTTATCTTTTTAGGAGAATGTGGCATTTGCTCCGCAGCTTCCCTGGATTCAAAATTCGACTCTGAAAAACAACATCCTGTTTGGGAAGCCCTTTTTAGAATCGAAATATAGAAGAATTCTAAAAGCCTGTGCGCTGCTACCAGATTTAGAAATACTGCCTGCAGGAGATGAAACCGAAATTGGGGAAAGGGTGAGCGAAATCTCATTGGCCGTAAATGGCGTTCTGTCGTAGACCTGTTGTTTGAAATCATTCGTTGTGCTTTTAAGGGCATTAATTTGAGCGGAGGGCAGAAACAACGCATCAGTTTAGCTCGGGCAATGTACAGCGAGGCATCCGTTTATTTCTTTGATGATCCGCTAAGTGCCGTTGATGCGCATGTCGGGAAGCACATATTTGAAAATGTTATTGGACCAAAGGGCTTATTGCGGGAGCAGGTATGACTCGTTCGCTTTCTTAAATCATCTTTACAGTTAAGTCGTTAAGTTAAACGAAGAATAATTATGAAAAGTAATTCGGCTGTTGGATTACTCGTAGACTCGGATATTAGTCACACACAGCCTTACGTACGTGTCCCAAGCCGATGAAGTGGTTGTGCTCAACGGTGGGTCCATAAGCGAGATCGGCACGTACGAGGAGCTTCTGAAAAAGCAAGGAGCTTTTGCCGAGCTAATTGCCACTTACGTCGACAATGGGAAAGAAGAGGACGAAGGTATGGTTCACTCGTTTTGCTGTAAAAGGGTTGCATACCAGAATAAGCCTTTTTTTCTAAATTATTTTTTTATTTAATTTTGGAAATGGATAGGAGCAAATGAAATGTACGAGGACCTAGCTAGCATAAATATTCTGTTATTTGTTTAAATTTTTTGTTTAGGTATATGTTTATTACATTTCATAAAAATATGTCCATAAATTTTACCAGAGCCTCTACAATTATACTACAATTTCCATGAAATGGAATATATACATATACATAAACAAAAAAATTAAACAAATAATAGAATATTTATGCTAGGTCAGGGGTCGGCAACCTTTTGAGACGGAAGAGCCAAAAGTTATAATTTACAAAATTTCTCAGTTTTTAAAGAGCCACTTTTTGTATTATGATATATACACAGCTTGATATTGAAAGAGCCGCAGGTTGCCGACCCCTGTGCTAGGTCCTCGTACATTTCATTTGTTCCTAAAAGTTTCCTAAATTAAATTAAAAAAAATAATTTAGAAAAAAAGGGTTATTCTGGTATGCAACCCTCGTAACTGAAGATCCGGATTTTTAAAACACTTGTCTGGTTTGCATAGATTTGAAGGATGCGGACGGAATTGATAAAACACAAGCATCTTCACAAATGGAGAGGTAGAAAATAAACTTGACGGTGGTTTATTGTTCGCTCTCTCGCTTTTTCCAATTCTAACTTGTCAAATTTATGAACAGACAGATTTCAGTTCAGTCCGCACATTCCAAATCCGATAAGACAAACGGCTTTTCCGATGCCAGGAATGCGAAGCATGGCACCAAAGGTGGTCTTATCAAAGCCGAAACCGTGGAAACTGGAAAGGTAGTTGACTGGCTTTCAAAATGCTGCTGGAAGAATAAAACCATCGAGGTTTCCTATAAATTGTCGGATTTCTTTTTTGCACATTCACAGGTCAGGAGGACGGTCTATATAACATACCTTTCTGCGTTTGGCCTCCCCGCGATTATGATGATGTTATGCTTTCTGGCCACGCACATTTCCAATGCAGGATCCACTATTTGGCTGAGCAAGTGGAGCGACGATCAACCCAATCCAGATGGAACGCAAGACACCGCACTCCGCGATCTGCGCTTGGGCGTATATGCTGCCCTCGGCTTCGCTTTCGGTATGCTCCGCTTTTTTTAAAAAAAACGCGGGATCTGGTTTTCTCGTTTTGGAAATCATTTTAAAAATTCAAGCGTATTGTTTGCAGCGTTTTTCCTCTTCGTCGGTGTCGTTTGTCTCGTCATTGGTGCCATCCGAGCCTCGGCCATATTTCACAGCAAAATGCTGAGCACCATTCTTCACACGCCACAGTGGTTTTTCGATACCACGCCCGTTGGACGTATTCTGAATCGTTTCTCGAGCGACATCGATACCATCGATCTTCCTTTGCCCAATCATCTACGGATGTGGGTCAATTTTATTCTACAAACCATAGCAGGATTCGTGGTCATTCTCATGGCGATACCGTGGTTTACGTTAGTGGCTCTTCCGTCGGTTGTCTTCTTTTACTTGCTTCAGGTTAGTTTATTAACAACACCGATATTGTACTATATTTAGCGTTTCTTGTTAAGACCTTCGTTTTTTTTAAGATGTTTAATATCGAAAGCGGAAGGCAGTTGCGCAGACTTGACTCTGCTTCCAAATCGCCCATTTATTCGCTGTTTTCGGAGTCCATCTCTGGTGTGTCCACCATCAGGGCTTTCAGGCACGAGGATTTGTTCTTCAGGGATTTGGTGCTTAAAATTGATCAAAATGTAACATGTGGTTACCTATCGCTAGTAGCACAAAGGTGAGAAGATAGCCTCTGTTTCCTAACTTTGACGGAATACGTGCCATCACGCACGTGAGCTAATGTGACGTAATGGCAGTCTGTAGCCAGCTCTTTATCGACTGTAGTCTTTGGCTAATACCAAAAATTGCTTTTAGATGGCTAATACTTAGAATGGAGTTGTTAGGCGGCATCTTGCTCTTTGCCGCTGCGTTGTTTGCCGTATTCCAAACGGGCACGTTTACCCCGGGAACGGTCGGCCTCATTGTCAGTTACACGATCATGGTCAGTAAGAAATAATTGTTGGCTAATGGAAAGCTGGAAGAGGCTGGTTTTACAATCTTTTATTTTCTTTAGATTACCGCCAATTTGAAAGTGTTGTTTAATGCAAACAGCATGATCGAAACCAACATTGTTGCGGTTGAGCGAATTACAAATTACATCACGAGCATTCCTCAAGAGGTAATTAGCTGGATATTTACCTAAAGCTGGACGCATACTGCCGCAAACAAACATCACCAAACGAAACATTTTTTGATGTACATGTAATACTTCAATGGTGTCCGCTAGAAGCGCCGTTGGTTGCCTTTCACTTTTCCCGGCAGATATCATGCAGTGTTTGTCGATGTTTCACGACTAGTATAGTGTGTACCAAACAAAGAAAAGAATAGAATAGAATTTTTAAATAAATGGAATTATTCCTTGTGTGATCCACATACACACATGGAAGGATACGTTTTTTAGTACATGTATCTTTAAAAAAATGTTTAGCTTTATTTGCCCAAGTACATAGGGAAAATGTTTCGTTTGAGGATGCTTGTTTGCTGCAATGTGCCTTGTAATACAGAAATTTATTATGTAAAGGAGGTGCAAAATTGGTTTTATCGTTGTTTGACAACTCCAAATTGTTCAATTAACTATTAGCCCGATTGGATCAAACCAAACTCGTGCCTCCCGGCCGATTGGCCCAGTCACGGCACCATCGCCTTTCAGAAATATTCTACAAAGTATAGGGAGGAGTTGGACAACGTGCTTAGAGGGATTTCGTGCACCATTCGAGAAGGCGAGAAAGTGGGAGTGATCGGCAGAACCGGGGCCGGAAAATCCTCGCTTACGCTCGCATTGTTTCGGATAATCGAGTCGACATCTGGCGCCATCGTCATCGACGGGGTGGACATATCCAAACTGGGGCTTCATGAACTCAGATCTCGGCTTACTATTATTCCACAGGTATGCCATTTTAGATTTGCATTTGGATGTAACAATACCTTACCGTCTGTTGCCTGCGTAGGATCCGGTGTTGTTTTCCGGAACTCTTCGTCGCAACTTAGACCCCTTCAACACACATTGCGATAGCGACCTCTGGACGGCTTTAGAACATGCCCATTTGAAGGAATTCATCCGTTCTCTGCCAGCGGGACTTTTGCACGAAGTTTCCGAAGGTGGAGAAAATCTTAGGTAGGCCTTAACTGTATTTGATTAATCATTAGCAGAAGCCTTTTGCTAAATGGGGCTCCACTTTTCCTTAGTGTGGGTCAGCGGCAGCTGATATGCCTTGCCCGAGCCCTCTTAAGGAAAAGTCAGATTTTAGTTCTGGACGAAGCCACTGCTGCAGTTGATTTGGAGACGGATGATCTCATCCAAGCCACCATTCGAAGGGAATTCGCTCATTGCACGGTTCTGACGGTAGCCCATCGTCTGAATACCATAATGGATGCTGACAGGTAATCGTACCGCCACATCCTACAGGACATAATTCAGATGAGGTTTTTATCTAACTTTCATGACCTTTACAGGATAATGGTTTTGGACAAAGCAGAAATCAAGGAATTCGACTCTCCGATGGAGCTCCTTCAAAACAAAAACTCTATATTTTATGGCATGGCTAAAGATGCAGGTCTCGTCTAAAACAATGGATCCATCCGTCCAAATGCACAGGGTTCGTACAGCAGGTCCTTAAAGGGCTTACTTTTGGTGGATGAATTTCGGAGCCTAGAAAAGTAGTTGCTTTCTTATAATTTAGTCAGTGCTTAAAAAATGCTTACTTTTGGAAATGCTGATGATCAGATAAAGTGCCTTTTATATTCCCATCAGTGATACGTGTCATCTTTAAAATGAATCATAATATGCGATAGCGCTTTTTAAACCACAGACACTTCAACTTTGAGCATATCAGCAAAGCTTTATGCTGATTGCAATGAGCGTGTTACTGACTTTAAAAGTGGCTGGAAAGAAATGAATCCAAAATCATAAATAAAAAAAAAATAACTCGTACCTTAAAATGTTTTAATTAAGGGACATATTTTCTCAAGTTGTAACTCATCAATAACATCTTTAAATCCAAGTTCAACTATGTGAAGTACTACCGTTAGTAATCTTTACGTAGAATCTTCGGCTCTGGTTGCGGGAAAGCCATCCAGCTTTTTTTTATTTGATGTCAAATGTGTGCTTGTCTGTAACAGTGCTGCAGGTTGCAAGCCGTGAACAGGAATGGATTGACCAAACATATCTGCCATGTAAGCTACGGTTCAGAAAATGATTCATAATCTCTATTGGCATTCTTAGACATAGAATATTTACAAGGGATGTAACTGGCCACATCAACTTTCATAGTCGCCAGTTGTATAGATCCAAGGTTTTGGGATGACTGTTCAACTTAAATTCAAGTCTATTTCTTCAAAAAGGTGAAATTAAATCCATACAGACAACCACTCTCTATAGTTGGAATATTACAATACTTTTATCCACTTTAACTATTTATTTTCCTTGAAAAATATACTCAGCAAACATTAATTCAGCAGATAAATTTAAATTATCAACCAGAACTCTTTTTAAATTCAAAATGTCCCTAAAAAGACACAAGCAAAGCAAAATATGATGTCATCCTGCTTCCTGATTTACCGAATTCAACGCTGGCAACACAATTCTGCTGCCCGGCGCGTGTGTGCAAACGTACATTCGTTTGCATTGACTTGCACCAGGGTCGACTTCACGGCCGATTTTACAGGTGTGTGTGCAAACGGCCAAAGGCTTGCATTTGCGTGTTTTTCAATGCAAATGCAAACACGAGGCATGCCCACGACGATAGAAATAAAGATTTTGCAATAAAAACGGTAGTACAGGGTTCCCACTGACCTAGGGAAGTTGAGGGAACCTGGAAAAGTCAGGGAAATTTGCACTTTTTGAGCAAAAGTCAGAGAAGTTTTGACCAGCTAAAATTGCAAGCCTTAAACGATTAACCTATTGCTCAAAAGAGAGTGCTGGTACTCCCTCTTGTGCAAAATCAGGGAATTCCCCTAGTGTCCCCTAGCTCTCAGAGGATTAGCTTTTATACCCATGAGAAAGCTGTGTCGGTTTGCAGCTCATTATAACCACTGGTAATTAAGTGTAATTTGCATTTTGTCGCATTTTTATGCTTTCTGCTCACAAGAATATATAATTATACAATGATAGAGAATTCCCCTAC
>JAQGCC010003925.1:0-14167 GCA_034698905.1 Xestoiulus laeticollis
TTTTTTTAAAAGTATGTATCAAAATTTCCCTCATAGCAAAACATGCAGTTCAGAGTCAGTTCAGTTCCCCCTTAAATTCAACACAATGTTGGTATGTCCATATAGCACTCAATATTGGGTTAAATTTTAACACAACGTTTTTAGTGTGTATATCAGTTTCCAAAACAATTTAGAAAAAAAGACTTATTCTGATATGCAACCCTCTTAAACCATGTATAGTTATAGTTACCTGTAAATACTATCTAATGTACATGTATTTACTAAAACGAAATTATGTAATGTAATTTCATTTTATAGTTATAATAATGCAGTAAGGTTTGAAATGCAGCTGAATGTATTAGCTTAGTGCATGGAAGTTCGCATTCGACCATCCACAATTAACGGCTGTTAAACAAAGCAAATGTAAAGATTAGCAAATCCCCGTTTCGAACCTAGATTCCCCATTCAATGATTCGATCCCCCATAGAAAACTAATCGTCGATTTCCAAAGCGGACGATGCAAATGAACAGCAAGCAGTCAGTAATCCGCTTAATCGGTGGCAAGTTTTATTCAATTAGATCTCCCCACCAATTGGTTATAGCGTGATATTCAGTATTCACTCTTGTATTTAATCTTATTTAATTTATTGTGGTTGCCAAACGTGGCTTGTCGATGTCTCTCACGTATTTAAGCGAGGCTTAGGCATTTATTTACATGTATTTCAAATTAATTAAATTCCCAAAGGTGGATTAGCGCTAGTCAATAACAACAATTATAAATTGGAAATTTTTGCTGATTCCTACAACTCAACGATACTATATCCGATCGTGTAATCGTTTTAGTCACAAATGCTTCAACTGCTTTAATCATTTACATATTCCAAAAAAATAAAGCTTTCTCATCATATTCCAGAAAAATAAATTGAATCTATACTTCAAAATTCCAATCTACTTATTTGATTTTTGTGGCATCAGCATGCATGTTTTTTTTGTCCAAATTCAATTATTGTGCATGCTTCAAACTATTATTTGACAAAATGACACACACATACTTAAAAAAATCAATTTAGTGTAATAAATGTCCATCGCATCATTTGTTGAATTCCTTTATGATGCCTATAAAATACATAAAGATAAACCAGCATTTAATGATAGAATAGCCATATTTAGAAAAAAAATATTATTACTTTTGGAAAATGTCATGGCATTATTTCAAAAAAGTCATTTTTGTTTTTATAGATATTCGTTCTGGTCTGCATCTTGATGTGGAAACCAAAAAGCCTACAAATTTAACCAAAGGTATGGCATTCAACTATTATTATAGAACTTAATGGTCATATTAGTAATAGACTCTTAAATGCCAGTTCTAAATTTGAGTTATGGTCTCAACCAGTCTAATTATTTATTGCATTTATTTAACTATATGTCAAGCTTATAAGTAAACCTACTCTGTAAAAATTATATTACTATATTTTTGACAGATATTAAACATAACTCTTTAATATAATATTACGTAAGATAGCTTTTTTGGCATATTGTAAAATTCGAGTATTTCGAATTTAATAAGAGGATAAATTTATGTTATAATATTATCATTTTTTTCTTGCAGAAGAATTAGAAGAAATATTGCTTCAAGAAACTCAGGCTAGAAAACGAGCTGAAAAACAATGTGAATTAATGAAAGGTAAAGAAAGTTTCAAATACTGTTTTCTAAAAAAGAATTCATTATGCTGTAGATAAAATTTATTAAGTTATTTCAATATCAAATATTAACCATAACCACGAATAAAATGTAATCAACTAATGTATTTATGTCATCATGCCACAAAGTTGGAAGTTCTATCAATTAGAACTTAGAAGGATAGGATTTGTATATTTAGAAACGAAATTTATCAAACGTTTCATAGTAAATCTTATATTAACGAACGAGGTTCGCAAAACATTTATTTAAGGATTTGTACTTAGAAAGCAATCAAAGCTATTTTTCATGCATGCAATCACTAAACAACTCATGAGGCGGAGTTTGATTTTATAGAAATTATAGGCTTGGGATTTGTGCTATGGAAATTCCTGGACTAAGCCTAAGCCCTTAGTGTTGCAACATACCCCTCCCCTACACATCTTATAAAGTTAACTTGTGAGGCATGTAAAACAAGATTATTTCCTCATCTCTTCCTTTCTCCATATTGTTGAATGCATTCAATTACACGCACTCAGCGGTTTAGGCAATGACCAATATTGGACAAATCTGGGAAATGTTTTTTAAGGATTGTAATCTCATCATGCGCATGAAAGACACCGTTTGCAGGAAAAGAGTGATTGGCAAAGGGCTGCATTTTTTTCTTTTTTCAAAAGCCTTCTAACTTTTATATAATGGATTATATATAGCCTGCTAAACTTGAGCATTCATAAGAGGATTGCACGACTCTATTATACAGGCTTGTTACTGTATCTAGAAGAAGTTATGGGCGCTTGGTGTATTAAAGGTTTATATTTGTATCAGCAGTTTCTTCACATACAGAAAAATCTATAAAACCATCTAGCAGCAGATTCACTGCGCCGAGTGATCAAGTTTATTCTGCCGAAAATGCAAATCATTAGGCCTACGTTTAGCTATGGAAATTTTATGTGATAGTTTTTTTTTCTCCTATGATATCTTACAGTTTGTACTACAAGTAGGCTTATTTCAAAAATAGCATAGTTCAATAGAGGGATTCCAAATATATTTCTGGAGTTAGAGAATTTGCATAAAAATTTTCGTAATTTCAGCACAAACTCTATACATGTATTAAGTAGTACTGTATATACATGCATGTATTTGGTTTGCACCATGCCAAAAAAAAAAAAAAAAAGAAAAGAACTCATTGTCTTTGTATAAAGGTTGTAAAATTTATCTAAGCATAGAACATTTTAACATTAAACGAACTATATAAAAACATTCTTTTGTATACATGTATATCCACACACCATTAGTTTCTTATTGGCAATATGAACCTAGAAAAATTCTATTGTTTTGAATTGGTTTGAACTGCATGTTTTAATTTATTGCCCAATAATCCAGCCAATAACTAGTACATGTAATGTAAATCAATGAAAAGTCAATAGATTGATAGTAACTAATAAAACCAATAGAATTTCTTTATTGTTCTCTATGGAATTTTAGACCAGGGCAACCAGAGATTTTTACACGAATATATTTGTTACACTGGGTTCTTTGAAATAATGTACTACATAAGGTAGCTTGCAATATATCAATAGAAAGGCATATGAATTAATTATACATACAGTAGGTCTAGCCTACATATCGTATATTGAATATGTACAATAGCAAAAAAAAAATGCTAGTTGCCACTAACCTACATGTACATTAATAGAAAGTTGTACTGTAGGTACCTATTCGCTTAGGCAAACTTTTTTGAGTGACTAAAAAAATCAAATATCAATGTAGCTTATTTTTTAAAATCTTTAACCAGTCATCAAATTCTAACACGAGTTCGTCTCATTAAATGTACATGGTTAATTTAAATTATATTAATGTTCTTTGTTTCACCATTATTTATTAGAAACCTTCCAAGAGCAAGTGAAGAGAGAAGTTTCTTATCGTGAAGAAATTACCAAACAACTGGAGGTAGTAAAAGGTAAGCAAATTCTAATGTTAAAATTTGAAAATCAATATTTGCTTACCCGAAAAATGGTCGAAAATGAAATTGCAAAAACGATGATCGCCACTGACCTCCTTTGCCCAAATTGCAGAAACACTTTGTAATGAACTTGACCAAGAAAGAAAAGCCAGATTTGCGGTATTACAAAAACTCAAAGGTCAGTACATTGTTTAGAAAATATCAATTAACGTTTTGAAATTTAAAAAATGGCAACACGTACTCTAGCAATCGATTATTTCGTAATTTCATAATCACATGAATTCATTGAATGAACATTTAAATGACTTCGACTTTGATCACTAATACCACGTTGTTTTTGTTTTAGAAGCTCACGACGCATTGCACCACTTTTCATGCAAGATGTTGATTCCCAGACAGTGTTCAGACTGCTCTTATAAACCAATCATTCCTCAATAGTACGTGTACATTTAATCTATACATAAAACCAGTTATTAAATCACCATAAAAATTGTATTCACTTGCGCTATCTGTACTCATATTTGATCGGACAAAGACTTAATTACAAAATCATTGTTAATGACAGACATTTAATTGTAGATATGAATAAAAGTTGAAATGTATTGATTTTGATTTTAATTTTTCAAAAAGCATCATTTTCGTCAATAAGCGTAATTTGAGTAATCTTCTAACACGACATAAAAGAACAGGTAAGGTGGTAAAAACTCACCTTATTATTAGCAGGTTTGAGCGCGTCTCCCTTAATGTTAACCACATTGACAGTACTTATGTGACACCTGCTCAATACCTCTTATTAACTTTTACTACATTACAAATTTGAATGTATCCTATACATGTACTTTCCGAAATATTTTCTTTAAGATCACAAAACGATTTATCGCATTTCATACTGAATCGATGACTGCATTGATTTAAAAATTAACAATGTACAATCCTAACACAATACAAATAGAAGCGCCATAACAATTATAATTGAATTTATTAATTTTAATAAAGATAGCATAACAATAAAATATATTTCAATAGCATAAAACAATTCTTATACCAGGTACTTTCAAATGTTTTTTACAACTATAGGCACACAGCTGTAATGTTATAACAAATACCAGCCTTGTGAAATAAAATATGTATATGGTCGATTATACAGTTTGCACGTGCCTAGAGGAAGATGAACCATCAAAAAATAAAACCAAATACAAGGTATATCACTTGAAGTTGGCATGAATGATACCCAAGGCCATATCCTCGAAACTAGATCCTACTCAATACATATGCACACCCCTATGTGTAAGTGTCATGCACAACAAGCATGCTCAAATAACGACATTTTCTTGGAAAGCTCAGTCAAAATTTCGACGAAGCAACAAAAAACCAGAATGTGCTGTCAAGTCATTTATTCTTTAGCATATGGCATCTCAAATGCCAATTGTAGGCCAATGAATTGAATCTGGAAAGTGCATGCCCTTGTACGTTTCCCTCTGTTGTCCGAACCAAATTGCACACAAAAGAATAAAAAAACCATTTCCCCGTCGTTCACGTACTTGCACATAGGGTAAGAAAATGCCACACAGCAGATAAGAAGTCCAATTAAAAATTGGAACAGTTCATCCGTAGCGGACTGTTCAACATATACGATAATTAAAATACTTTTTAGGATGAAAATGGGACTTTTTTTCTTTTTTTTGTTGAAAAATATAACTTTGCAAACACCACCAAGATAATTATCATTAAAGGATACCAAAGGGTGAAGAAAATCAACTCTGTCGGGTGCAAACAGACAAAAGTGTTACCAGAGGTAAACGAAAAAGGATGACTCGGTTAATGTAAGAACAATACTTTTAGGCAACTCGCTCCCAGCATAACAGTTTCACTGTCTTCGATACGGATGATAGCTCTGTGAATGTGTGCTGCCATTTCCACGGCCACCGCTTTGGGAACTTGTGTTATAGGCATTTGCCTTTGAGCTATCGTTATGTCCACCATGGCTTCCCCCTGCAATTAAACAATGTTGGTTGCAACGTCAAAACCGGAATTCCAAGTTAAACAAAAATATGTAACGATTTTAACAGATTCGGTGTTAACACAAATAGGGGTACTCAGGCTCGCAGTACATTTTGCATAGATAATCATGCAGTTTCGTTGTACTTTCGTCACACTTGCACAGTTCAAATCCGACTGGGGGAATGCAAGCAGGAAGCCCAGGAAACGTGTACGCAACGTTTTTGGATCGTAGCGCTTCACGATCCATGAGCCAATCGGGAAGCTGTTTTGTGTCATGGAATTTCGTAGTTATCTTAGCAGCCAGTTAACCGGTTGATTTTTTGCAAAATTGTAAAAAAGACGAACAAGAGTACCCCTAATAGTAATAATTTTATTTTTAAATTACTAAACATTTGCAATACCGATAATATTAAGCACTTAAAATATATCCGTTCAAGGGATGAACATGTGTCCGCCTATAAGTTAATGTTCGAGGTATTAAAACACAGGAACATAAGCTGCTTATAAAAGGCAAATTTATGTATGCCCAATTTGACGCTCTGATAATCCAGAATAGATTATAGAGTAACACATAGGCAAATTACCAAAATTTCATGTAGTTTCGTTAACGATACAACCATTGTAGTCCCTAGTAGGCTAAAAGCATGCCTTATAAATTTCCATTATTCTAGAAACTTTATTAACAAAACTAGAATAGTTTAAAAAAAAAAACGAAACTGTAGATTACAACTTTTGATTTCTACAGAGACACATTTAACATCCAGTGTCCATTTGCAGTTTATATGTCTTGGATGAATTCAACAATGCCCTGAGAGACTGTAAGAAAGTGTACGAACCTTCTTGTCCATTGCCAGCCCTTGCCGGACCATAACTTGAAGTTTCTTGCGCATAGGCACCCATTGAACCTTTAACAATAAATATATCATTAGATTAGCGCCAAAACGCCATAATTCCAAGCAATGAGAAATGACAACAAATTAGAAAACTTGCCATAGGCCATGGAGTTGGAGTATGCATTATAATCTTTAGTAGGAGTGGAGGTAGGCAGGCTTTGAACATTTGTCGCTGCTGTTGGTGATCCAACCGCAGAAGCAGGCACTGGTTGTTGCGAGGTATAATCACCGGAACTGGGGGCTGTTACCGCAGCAGCAACAGCTCCCGGCGCTTGTGGTCCTGCCCAATTGTAACCGTAACCTTCGTTTTCGGGAAAATCCAAAATGTTGAAAATGGTGCAATCGAATAATAATAAGAAAAATCTAAACTTATGGTAAATGGTACATTCTCTAAATGTTGATAAAAGGGGTTCAATAAGAAATGTTCACAGAATACTTTGAAAAGTTTAATACCTCGCATTAATATTTAGCTCGTCACATCGAGTTGTAGTGTGCAGGAAAAATGCAGAGAAAGTATTTCAAGGTAATGCTTCACATAAACAAATTAGCTCAGTGGTAATGTGTGAAAAGTGCCACATTGGATAATATAACAAGTACTTGATTTCAACGTTCGTGCTAACGATATGTTACTAGTAATATCCGCTAAAAACAACAGACAGTATCAGATGCAAGATAAAGCCATGACTGGTTTTTAACCATTTTGTTTTCTGCCCCATCTGACACCCTAATAAGTCGATAAGATAAGACTACCAGGCAACACAAAGAGCAAGAATTTTTCCTGAATAGCATCTTTTAAAAAAATACATAAATATTCAGTCTGTTCTTACCATAAGCGGCGTAAGCAGGAGGTGCAGCTCCATACGCGGGTGCAGGAGAACCATAAGGACAATATGGATTCGGAGCACCCCATCCTTGGTACCCAAGCCCAGCTGGAGGAGGCCCATAAGGTCCTGTAAACACCATATCTATTAAATAACGATTTTAATAGTTTTATAGAAAGTAAGACTATTTGCATTTCAACTAAGATAATGAGCACAAGAAATAAAATTCACAAGTCATATTTCTCGCCCAAATTGATGCTTTAACAATCCAAAGTGCAATATTTTGGAACTCTTAATATATATATTCTAAATTGAGACATGGGAAGTAAAACGTTTCCGTTCCACGAATGAACGTGTGTCCGCCAATAAGTTAATGTTCGAGGTATTACAACATAGGAACATGAGCTACTTATAAAAGGCAAATTTATGTATGCCCAGTTTGACGCTCTGATAATCCAGAATAGATTATAGAGTAACACATAGGCAAATTACCGAAATACAGTGAGTAAAAGAACAGAATTTTTTGTGGTTTGGTTCACGATACAACCATTGTAGTCCCTAGTAGGCTAAAAGCATGCCTTATTAACCGTCAAATGTACCTTGTGGAGAGTAACCTCCAGGAGGTGCTCCCCAAGATGGTTGCTGATAGCCCATTCCATTAGACATCGGTTGCGGTGGTGGGCCCATGCCATGCCCACCCATAGGAGGCCCTCCCATATGTGGCGGGGGCATACCTCCGTGCATTCCATCCCCATTCCAGTGGTTGTTTGAACGCCCTCCACCACCCCCAGATTTGCCGTCACGTGGTTCTGCTTTTTTACATTCAACCTATAAAGGACACATTGCTGCATTAGAATGGTTTTAAAACCCAGGCAAAGGGTTGGAGATTCATATTGTCCATACGTCAGGATAAATTAGTTGTGCAAACAGATTTTGTTACTTTAACTTGTTCTTTACAATTTGTGACAAATCGTCTGATGTAGAAATCATATGAATTATTCTCCATCCGAATAGCGAAACAAAAAAATTAAAATTCAATTTGCAAATTATGTTTTAAATGTGCTAAAAGATTTTCTGCAGACCCTTGGCACAATTAATTTATCTTCTATACTTTTAAAGTGATTTTGTGTATATATATATATATAAAAAGATGACTACACAATGGAATTTCAAATTAACTAGCAGGCACTAATTACAAAACTATGACTAGTTTAAAAACTAACAATAACCAAAACAATTTCAAGCCTAAACACAAATGTCAAATTCAATTACGAAAAATGCAAATTATTAAAACTTAAATCAATTCGGTCAGTATAAATACTAATGTTATTGTAATTAAGCACTAAAATCTAAATGTACCATTATGATTAGTAGTAAAACTACCCTGAAAATAATCACATCACAAAACAAAACCAAGGGCCTGCTAAAATTTCCAGTCACATCTAAGACTATACAGTCGCATGCTACTGCATAAATTAAAACAATCTACTCACTAAAACTAGCAGGTGATTAACAACGTAAAACGACCCATACCCACAAGTCTTTAAATTACAAATATTATGTTAAAAGCACCTTCAATTAGTCTACGTACGAATGTAATTCATCGAAGATTTGGCAAAATAATATACACAGCTGTAACTTTATAAAAATAGATTTTGTTTTTATGCAATTCGTAGCATTTTAATCCTCGTACCGACTTCATCGGAAATGCCAGAAAATAACCGCTTTTTGCATTCTAGGTCAAATTGCAACTCTTACATGTATGTTTTAACACATTAAATTTATAATTTATATTTTTCTAAATTGCTAATTTCTTATAAATTGCTTGTAAAATTTGATAAATCTTTCATTTCCATGAAATTGGTGCAGGAATCTGTTTAACTTGCCAGGTAGTGTACCAAAAAAAATTCTGCAAGAGGATGCGACTGCATATAAATATATGCAAGATTAACCCTTCTACCTAAGCCTAAAACCAGATGGCATAGGCTAGAGTAGCACACTAAAGGATAGCTGATGAATCGGAAAACCAATGCTAACATAAACATTAATTGAAAAGTTTAATGTTGTCAGTGACAAGTACGCACGAAAAGGCCACTTTTGACTAATAGCAAAATAGTTTTTTTTTTGCAGCCACCTTTAGCGGGTTAATAATAGAGAGGTGGGCAGTTCCACTACACCTGCTTCCCATTGATGGTGACATATTGTTCGGCACAAACTTGATCAACGCTGTCCTCCATTTCGAATGACAAAAATCCAAAGCCTAATCGTCAAAGCAACCATACCAACTTAGCTTATTTAGAATAGCATCATCGCAAGCCACTATTTCTCATAGTTTAACAAGTTTGAAAAGTTCCTTATTACGTTTAAATAATAACATTAAAATTTCGGATAAAACAATAAGAAAACAGCCCGAAATGGGACAAAAATTGGCAACTAGAAAAATAGTGAGTTGGTTAAATGCCTATCTCAAAAAAATGGTGTGGGACCTACGTAAAGAGTAGAAAACCTATAACAGTAATTACAACAGCTGGAAGCATTTGCAACATTGATAATAAGTCAACATATTAAGGACATTGTACTTGCACTGGAACAAATTTTGTGAGAGGTTAAATTACGGTAATTATCCAAATGATTTATAACATTTTTAGTAAGTATAGTTATTAGCAAAATTTCCCTCAAGTTAAGACAGGAAATAGGTCAGCAATTTAACTCAATGTCCTTAAAACATCGGCTTCAATATTAAATGTAAGTCATCTTTTCATAACCTTTTGACATGGCAAATTTCACTAATTTCCATTAGAACAAACAAAACTTAAAAAACTTAAGAAATAATGATATAAATATTCTTAGTCGATCTTTTAGTAGGTGCACTCACCCCTGGATCTCTTCTTTTCTTGATCGTACATAATTACGACCTCGATAACCTAAATGCAATTAATCGATATCATTAGTCGGTTCGTTTTTAAATTTCAATTTAAACAACAGACCAGCAACTACCTTTCCAAACTTGGTAAAATAGCTCCTTAGATCAGTTTCTGTTATGTTTGATGGTAAGCCACCAAGAAATACTTTAGGATGTTCACCTTTCCTTGTCTACACGAAAAAGCAGTTTTCTAATTACTCAGCTAAGTCTTGAACACGTTTAATTTAAAACTGATTAATTATTGCAAGCTTACCCGTTGCATACTACGAGGATTACATGATTTTGGATCAATCTAAAAGTACAAATGCATTCGTTTGAGCACACAGCCAAAATTTCGTCATAATATGGAGAAATAAGCGAGACCTACCGTTCGCCCGTCTAAGCTGTGTGGTCCACTAGACAAAACTAACTGTACACATGCTGGATCTTTAAAAGTAACAAATCCAAATCCTCTCGAGCGTCCAGTTTCCCCATTTTTCATTACGACGCAATCGACAACTTCTCCAAATCGAGTAAAATAACGGCACAAAGCCTCTGGAGAAGTCAAGCAGCAGCATTATTAGATCACGAGAAAGTGTACAACGAAATTAAACTTATGATTGATATGGTACCTTGTGTTGACTCCCAACTAAGGCCACCCACAAACATTTTCCTGTAAAACAAACAATTAACATAATTAAAATAATCACATTGAATTTTTGAAATTTTTGAAGCTGAAAACTAATTTTCATAAACTTCTTAGACATATCATTTGTATGCTAAAAAAATAAATTGTCCTACAATATGAACGCATTGTGTGCATCAATTATTTAATGAAGATGAAGATGGTAATTTCGTCTCACTTTAAAGACCTTGGAGAGTTAGCAAGAGAACCTTGTCTTTAATGGGATGATTGATACAAAAAAAAAAAATACAGATAAGGATAGCATCAAGGCCATGAGCAGCTTTAGGCCAGAAAAATTCAAAAGAAAGTCGCTTCTGTTGGTGCTATTTCCCTATGGGTAAAACCAACAAGGAAGAAGTTGGGTTCAGATAAAATAGGTCTACTATATTGTATTTCCACACAAGGAGTAAAAAACCTAACCGTTGGCCTTTAGATAATTGGTGTAGATTAGTCAATATCAGCAAGGAAATGACTTGGGATGTTACGATAACCTCACTCAAACAAATAGTGTATCAAGCAAAGGTATTTGTGAAGAGCGTTCCATTTAAATAATTCTAGTTGATTAGAACATTAAACATTTAAGGACCCTTCCACATCAGTAACTAACAGCAACCAAACAGCACTAGAATGGGATACACCTTCAATAAATATAACACCCTTACCAGGCAACAGGTGACGATGCCAACTTAGCAGCTGCAAGCATTTAATCATTCCCCAAATATTCTATATCAACGCAATTACTCTAATTTCTGGACTATTATTTTCACAATAATTACTTATCTAGGTCGTTACTGTACAACGAAGAACATACAATACCATTCTGATATAAACATCCCTATGCAAAACTCACGAATAAAATTTCAAATGATAGGCTATAATTTTGAAACCAAATTCCACTCAACCGAGTTTTGACATAATGAGAGAAAATAAGAATAATATCTGTCTGCCAATAAGTTAATGTTCGAGGTATTAAAACACGGGAACATAAGTCACTTATAAAAGGCAAATTTATATATGCCCAGTTTGACGCTCTAAAATAATCCAGAGTAGATTATAGAGTAACACACATAGGCAAAATACGTTTCTGCACACTTTTGAAAAAAAACTATTTTTATGGTTTCTGAGCTATGTATGTTTTCTAATTTTAAAATAGCTTTGATTTTTTATTTCGATCTTAGTGCCCTTGCAGGTTTGCGTGATTGCTAATTTCATTTAAAAAGTGGTCGAAATAAAATACATTACTGGTATTAAAGGATGTATAAAGATTAAATTTGAATTTAGCCCAAATAGAGTTTTGAATACATAGCAGGTCTGTATTTAGTAATTGTAAAACTTCTTTTAGTTCTTTACAAAGACAGTTTAATTACATCTTCACTTAAATGCTAATTCTAGAATTCAGAAACCCATTCATTCCCCCTTTTCAGAATAAAAAGTACATCCCTATCAGGAAATCAGTAGACTGTACCCCTTAATGTAGGTTATAAAACAGCGGTCAAGCAAACTCTTGAATGCATGACGAAAAAAGCTATGCATCACAGAACACCTTTGCATGCACGCACTTTATTATTATTATAAGAGAGTTCATATATTTATATACATGCTAATTAAGTTTTGTTTGTTAAATTAGTTCATAACAATTAGGTTATCCACTATAGAAGCTCGTATCTTTGTTCCCTACCAAGATCAACAAAAAATGCAGCGGTTTTTGGGCTTAAAAAATTCAAAATGGAATTTAAAAATACCAAAATGTACACGTGTTTAGCAAGGACTAAAGGGCATGTACTAACACTGCTGTTTACAAGCCCAACCAAGCATGCTTCAATCCACAGGTTTTTAGCCTATCCCGTCCATTTATAAGGTGCTATAACCTACTCCACCCAAAAAACAGTTAAAATTTTAAATTGCTAACACTACTACAACACAACAGGCCCTAAGATAAGCCTTAATTAAACCTACTTAATTTTTGGGTTCTAATTTCAGCCCAACCCATCCAAATTTAGGCTTGCAGTATAGACCAACAGATAACTTGAAAACTTTCTATCGTATTTCCACAAGTGCTTCGAAAACTTTCAATGAATACCAAGCCTATAAACTTCACAAGGTTAATTAAATGCAGAGGGTCATGTGAAATGTGTAGGGGGAAGTAAAAATTTGGAACGAAAAATACCCATTCGATATATCACCCTCAAAAACTGGCGAGTTCATAGTAGGGAAAGAAGAAGAAAAAAACTTCCTAGAAAATTAAGCACGAAATCGTAAATGCAGTTTGCGCTTACCCCATTTCTTCCATCGGTTCTTGCGACATGTTTGGATCAATGCTTTTGGATAAAAACTCGAATTAAAAACAGGAAAAGCAGAAGAGATGAAACTTCTAGGACATGGAGCTTCTTCAGAATGGAACACGCAAACAATTTTCAAGCGAACAGGAAATGGGCGGCGGCCACGTGATGACGAAATACGGGAAAGACAAGAGTGGCCGCACGACACATGGAACCCAGATCTGGCGAGGGACGGCCGCAAATACCAGGATTCACACGCGCGGTTTATTTGAAACTTGCACAACTCCAATTTCCAAAAATCGGCTTTCATTTTCTATAACTCGAGTTTGCATTTAATGCTTGAAAGACGCGATGGCAATGTCCTTTGCTCGCACTTTGATATCTCTACGGACATTGGCGGTCAAGATGATTGCTTGCTTGTTGATTTTTAACGTATGTGGCCTATTTCTGCGCACGAGGGCTATAAACACCAACGCCAGGGAAAGGGCCTCCTTCAACTATCTTAAAATTTTGCCTACCCCCTTTCGAGTTGTTTTTACCGTGCAGAGAGGAAGGGGGATTTACACGGGAACTCTCATCTGAAAAAGCTGCTACTTCGGGAATTTCGCCCAGGTCAATTCAATTTAATTCCTTACCCTGCAGTCAGCATGTAGTATGCAATGTGGCAGGGGGCAAAGTGCAAGATTTTTTTCAGATCAACTTTATACGGTCGTGGCCGCTTTTTGGGGAACTATCCCGGCATTTGCGTTTACGTGCCTATATGGACGATATATGGTCAAAAGTTGTAGTTTTTTTGACCGATTGAGTTCTAATTGGCCCATTGGTTTATATTGTTGACAATAGGATCATAGAAAAACCCAATTGTTTACTATTGGTTTGAACTGTTTTACGACAAGGTTGGCTTAGTGGTTATGCTCAGCTCCTTGATTTCGGGAGACCCGGGTTCAAACCCCGGTCGGCTATCCT
>JAQGCC010003926.1:0-14167 GCA_034698905.1 Xestoiulus laeticollis
GGGGCACATTTGAACATTTGTTGAAAAGCATGGTTCGAATCTGCCCCATGCATGCATGGTGGGCACATTTGAAAAGTTAGGCCTACACTAATTTTAATTAAAAACAGACAATTAAATTCCTTAACATATTTGAACACAGTTTTTATTGAAAAATGTCTATTAATTGAGCACAAATTGAACTATTTTAACGTAGCTATAGCTACCTCGTATTTGTCTAGCTTAAGACCAAATGACGTCTTTACCAAGAAAAATGACGAAAATTGCTACTTGGGATAAGTTGGGAAGCTTGTTGGCTTTATACAAGCGCACCATAGTTATATACATGTATATAGCTAGCTATTCTGAAAAATTAAATAGGCCACCACGATCACTACTGTACACATATACATGGACAAATTTGAACATATTTAAACTATTTGAATGTTTAATTTATGCAAATGTAAACTAAATTAAAACAAATATAATTAGGCAATTTTCACATTAAAATGTGCCCCAGTCATGCTGTTTAAAAGTGCTCCACATTGCATTACAAGTCTTTCAATGACCATGTGGAAGCGGAATATCTTAAATGCTGACCAATTCATAAAATATGCCATGCAAAGAACTAAATATATGTAACAAATCCTTAATTGTTAGAAATTGACCCCCTATAAAATATTGCAAACTTCATATTGAAAAATGACTTTACCTAGTTTACCTGGATTATATACATGTAACATCCAATCGAATGCTGCACGTTGGTTCGTTCAATTTTATCCGTGCCTCAAACTCTTTTATATTTACTATATCGACTTTGAATCTTTCTACATGACTTAATTTACCTGTCAAAAAACATGAAATTCAGCAGAACGTTTGTGTGCAAGCCATCCACCAACTTGAAACTACATCCTAATATGTAGTTTTCACATACTCACACATTTGGAATTCCTTTTTAAGAAAAACTGTCTACAATAATCTTAATGTTCAAATGTGCCCTACTCTGACCTACTTGAACACGAAATATATATGGACGTGATATTGTGATATATGGACGTCACAAAGTTTGTAGACGAGAAAAGAAAAACGTGACAGCTATATAGCTAGCACACGTGAGGAGCATGACTTGATAATTAAGGAGCCCCTATGTGAATCTACTATGCTAAACAATATCCTTAACTATTCTAAACGCTAATTGCTGCTCCAAATATGAATAAAAAATATTTTTATGAAAAGAAATGGCTTATCTACTTATAGTAAACATTCATTCATACCTGATTTTTCTGCAATTTCTAAACGCTGGAAAATGTTGAAAAACACTATTCAGTATTGAGTTCCGGATGATTTCCAATTCAGATTCCTGGTTGTTTTATTATTAATATAAAGTTGCGTGAAGTACGTAAGGATCGGCAAATGTATAAAAACATTTTATTTACTTTGTCTTTACATTTTTGCACCGTGTAAAAATGCAACAAACCCAATATTTGAATGTGTATGATAATTATTTACCCACTTATCCTCCAATCTGTTCGGCAGCGTGCCTAATAATACGCATTCTATTAAGAAATTGCACGCATGATCAAGTCCACTTTGTATACTCCTAGAAATCGTCGAGTTTTCCGGAGGATTTCCATCCGAATGTCAAGCCGTGCTACTCGCCGAGGTTTCGCTCGCTAAGGGAGGTCTGGGACATTAGTAGGTGGAGAAGTGATATTTCTACGGGCTAATCTACGTAGTACTTAAATTAAATTCTCTACCAGGATACCCCTCGTGAAGGTCACACTACTTTCAAACTGGTAATTTTGGGATAAAATTTCCTTTCTCAAGAAAATCCTGAGACTAACAAAAAAGCATGCTACTGCCAATCTTTTTTGGACCAGCCAAAATTTGCTGGCTTCACATTACTTTTACTTTATTCCAAACATTTAAAAGTCCTGCCATCGTTTTTTTGAGAATTCAATTATTGCATCTTCCCCATTTAAGAAATGCTCGCGCTAGAGTTAGTTTCTACAGTGTATATCTATTCTACCGGATTGTTGCGCGTCCGGAAAACTAGGACTACATTTCCTGCACCAGGAAATCGTTTCTGAGATAAACTCCTACGTGTCCGAGACGCGCAACAACCGCGCCGACTAAAAGCTGCTCCCCCGGTCTAGCGAGGCTCGATATACGGACAGTTTACCGCTGCTACGGAAATGCTATGCGAGAGATGTAATGCCTGCAGTCTGTTAGAATGGTAATGTGGATAATTTTCATCTTTTTGTTGTTGTTTTGTTTGGCCGTGTCCATGTTTCGCACGATCAGCTCGTGCGAGAAAATCCCGGTCTTGATCGATTCACTTTGGCATTTAGAATTTATTCGTTGGACGATTCGGTAGCTGCCGAGAGTTTCTCGGTGGCTTCTTCGGAGCGGCCTTTGTCTTCTGGCTGTTCGGAGGCCTCGTCGGAAGCGTTCGAGGACTCGGTGGGCTGCTGCTCGTCGTTCAACGAGGCGACCGTTGCCGCTTCGCTCTCGCGTCGTCTCCGTTCCGACGGTTGTTGCTCCGTGCTCTCGTCCGAGTCCTGGCTGTGCGACAGAGCGGTTGCGTTCGCCTTCTCCTCGTCGGATCTCTCTTCGAGGGTGCTGTTCAATTCTTCGGACGCGAGTTCGCTTCGGCCCGTGGCGATGTCGTCGTTGGCGGCGGCGGCGGCTTCGGTGGCGATGTCGTCCGATCGGCCTTGCTCCTGCTTGTCGGTGACCGGAGGTTGCTCGGTGGCTCCGTCCTCCTTGCGCTCCTCCTTCTCGGGTTCTGAGCTGGCGTCCGATTGCGGTACAGACGTGGCGCTGTCGTGCTTGGACTCGCGCTCCGGAGCCTCCGAAGCCTTATCGTTCTGTGCCGATTCGGTGGCCGCTTGTTGGTCGAGGCGTTCTTCCCTCGGTTCTTCGGTTGCGGACTGTTGCTGGGATGTGGCGGACTCGTCGGCGAGCTCGATGGACTTGGGTGCCTCTTTCGGCGCCTCGGTGGCATTCTCGGCTTGGGAGCGCTCTTCGAGAGCGGCGATCGGTGCTTCCGTGGCATCGTCTTTCAGGATGGCCGCGGTCTCGGTCGGTTCGTTGCGGGATTGGACCTCCGTGCTTTCTTGGTCTTGAGCCGCCGCGGATTCCGTCTGAGCGACTTCGTTCCTCTCTTTGAGTTCTGCTTCTGCGTTTGCCTCCGGGACGATGGCTGGTACCGCTTTGGTCTCTTCGGGTAAGGGTTGGGCTCCTTCCACTGAAAACCGAAAGAAAGGTCTGCGTTCAGTAACAAAATATGAATAGCGGGGCGGTGTGCTTTTATCGGAAGTAAATTTCACAACTTCTTTTTTATAGATAATATCTGTTCCAGGATTGCTTTTTCTTAGGGTAGGCTGCTTACGTGGAGGAGACTGAAGGGAGGACTCGGCATCAGTCCAGAATGACCTCTCGAATACAAACACGGTCTGAAAACCCGTATGTTACGTCGCTTCGCTTCGAGGGAATGAAGCACGATTCAAGCCCTCGAAACACAGTGTACATTTAAAAAGTCAACCTTTAACTTTTAAAAAGTTGTAAAATTTAATCTAAAAAAAAAAACAACTAAATATTGAATATGAAAAAGTGTTTGCCATTTTGTGCTATAATTCCTATATATTCGAAGAAAATGTCCTATATTTTTATCCCTAAAAGTGGCTGGGATACCTGGTGCCAGATGCCGAGTCTTCCTACATGTAAGTACGCTTAGAGCCCGGCATGCAGTACCGGGACTTTCACCCCAAATAAGCCTACTCACCACATCGGTATTGCGGGCAGCACTGGCCTTTAATCTCCACTATGTTACAGTCGGGCTTTGGGTCCTTTTTGGCACAACGGACATACGCGCACGCGATGCCTGGCGGACGACACCGGCACACTTCGCAGGGATCCTTGAAAGGTAATAATTCCCCGTCTTGGTACACCGCCCTGCTTAACACGCATACTGTGGGTTGGACACATTAAGGGTTATAACCAAATCAGTTTTGAGAAATTCATTAAATTTTCAAATTTTCAAATGTACAGTCTTTAGGTTTTTGTTGTCTGGAGAAAAAGGGGTGGTGGAATTTATCCGAAAAGAGATGCCACTGTGATACGAGCGATTTTAAATTGGCCTTACGGATGTGCTTCACAAATACTAAAGTGTGTGCGTAGGCTTATTTTCATCGGCTGTACTCGATCGTTTTTTTTAATTCAATTCAAGGCATGCACGCTTTGAATTCTTGGAATGTGGTTCTTACCCGATGTGTTGTTGAGTGATTTTACGGAGAATGCATCTTCCAAACTGTTTTCAAGAGGTAATGGTACTGTTGGCGAGAAAAAAAAAACACATTTTGCATTACTTAGGGTGTCTATGGGACTGGAAATATATTGGAAAAATCTGGAAAAAAAACATCCTTTCACCTGATTCACGTACACCAACGTTGATGTAGAACTGATGTGGATCAAGAAAACTTTTACGTGTTAATTCACACCGCAGAACTCAGTTAAACTGGTCACATGACCTAGTATACTGTGCCCTGTATACTTAGTATAGGTCAATGACACGCAAAAGTTTTCTTGATCCACATCAGTTGATCTACATCAACGTTGGTGTGAAGAAGGTTTTGGGTGCATCCAGGTCAATGCATCAGTTAGTTACTAGTAAAAAGCCAACGTCATTGAATTTATGGATGACCCCCTAACAGTTGAAATAAAGTTTAAATTAAATTTAATTAGTTAAAATTAATTAATGAAAATTACTAACTGTAATATATGCTTTTGAAATGCAATAAAAGCAAATTTTAGCTGCTTTGCATTTTGAATTGAACTGGAAATTAGGAAAATTGGTAAAATTGGACTGAAAATTGTACTCGAAATGATCAAAAGTGTATTGGAAATTTTTAAAAACTGCTCCTGGAATCCAGGGAAAAAATTATGACTATATGTACTGTACTCTATATAGGTTACTTGACATATCAAATTGACCTCGTTTAGTGAAAATATTGCGAGTTATTTTGTGAGAAAACATCTGTTTTTCTGATTGATTTTCTGATTTTCACATTCTATTGTTATATAAAAATACAGGTGATCAAGATCATTGTCCCATATTCTTAAATACTGCAGCTGCATACTGACAAATTCATTGTTGCAGTATATAATGCATTTTTTATAATACATGCATGTACTTTCCTATGGGGAAATTTCTTGCCGAGCCCAGCGTCTTTTCCAATTAAAATTCTGAGGGGAAAAATTTTGGTAAAAATTGTGTTTTCAAAGATCTAGCGCACAGAGACCATGTTTTTTTATGAAAATGTCTGGTTATTTTTAAAATTATTAAACTAGATTATTTTAAATTTTAAATTTCGCGGGTGTTTTGCATGGTCTCGCTGCCACCTGTTGTCAGCTACCTGCAATTTATCGTCGCGTTTCGAAAAAGTATTGATTACTTGCTTAATATTGCTGGATAAATAATTCATGCTTTAAAATTAAAATACACACCTTAACTGCTAGAATTCAACATATTAACAATTAACGTAACAAAATTCAAATAACGAAAATCGCTTGTAGCTGACACCAGGTGGCATAAAAGACTAAGCCACGTGAGATATCCATGAAATTTAAAAGTTATTCTTATTTATAAAATTTAAAATTTAAGGGTTATTTTCATAAGAAAGACATGGTCTCTGTGCCCTTGATCTATGAACACACTATTTTTACCAATTTATGTTTTCCCTAGAATTTTATTTAGAAAATGCGCTGGCTCGTCAAGAAATTTACCCATAGGAAAGGGAGTGTTTAGTTCAGCCTTAATCTATCACAATTTTCTACAAATAATTTAATTAATTCACTATCTACTACGAAAGCAAGAAATGATTAAAAAATTTAACTTACCGGAGAGAACGCTGACCATAAGCACGGCGAGTGTTGCGAGAATTAAGGACTTCATGTTTTTATTTATAAATTCTGATCTATAGGCCTATAAAAAAAAAAACAGAAATATATTAACATTCTGCTATTTGCTTCAATTTTTCTAATTTCAAAATACTATATATATATATACAAAGATATTGTCAGTGACATATGAATCGTTTATTTCTTTTTAATATGGATATGCTTTTTTATCGTCGAATGGGGTGACTTTGACAACCACATGGAAAAAGCCAAAAGACCATATTATAAATGGTCATAATTTCCCCCTTTTTCATTTAATTGCTCGAATTAGGCGATTTATTATTAGATGACACCACTAAATGTGTTGCGTGATGCTTGTTTTCAACTTTTTATTAGCTGAATTTAGCATCACACAAGCAACCGGAGATTTTTGCTTGAAAACTAGGCTTAAACATAAACATTTGGAATAATTCATTTTAAAGAAACACTGTCTACAATAATCTTAATGTTCGAATGTGCAATCCCACTCTCCAAAATTTTATAAAATGATGGCAGCTAATTGGAAAAGCTTTTAATTTAAAAGTAAGAGTTTGTCTGGGAATGTCTCGTATTCCTCTTTTGTCAGTGGTTGTAGCATGACAAATGTTCCTGTCCTAAATTAAGCTTTTTTTTTTTTTTGGTTAGTGGTTTTTCAAGTTCAGATTGGCCATTCTGATGGCCCACCGCTGAGCCTCTTCAGGAATGCACTTTGTCATCATCATCCATCAAAGCAGGTAACCAAGCAGTGTTTCGGAACCGGTGTCTTGAAGATGGGGTAATTGCCCTTGAAGGGAACAACAGCAATTGTTCAGGGTCAACCTCCTTCTTCCAAAAATTCATTTCCTTTTCGTGTTTTCTGCTTCAGATAAGTTGAGAAACGCCCTTCTCAGGCGCCACAAATCAGCTCGAATTAGCTCTCCAGGCATTTATGCAAAATGGCCAAATTATTAGATAATCGCTTCCCGAATTTCAAGAAAACCTCCTTCTGAGACTGACGCCTCTCAAATCTTTTAATCCAACCAGGATTAAATCAGGAAATATAAAATTTGGAGAAAAAAAAAAACAGCCATCTTGGTCACTCTGGTTAGGTTTGGCACATTTTTCATGAAACTAGTCACAAACTAAAGATTATTAAAGTCAAAACTAAATATAGGGGAGAGTGGGGCACATTTGGACATTAAGATTATAATGTAGACAGTGTTTCTTTATAATGAATTTCAAATGTTTTTGTGGCAGCACCAAAGCTACATATTGGGATGGAGTTTCAAGTTGGTGGCCATTTTTTTTCATAATAGCCTAACTATGGTGCGATTGTACAAAGCCAAAATGCTTTGTTCTTAAGCTAGACAAATACGAAGTACGTTAAAATAGCTCAATTTGTGCTCAATAGAGATGTTTCGATAAAAATTGTGTTCGAATATGTTGAGGTATTTATTTGTCTGTTTTAATTAAAATTAATGTAACTGTTCATATCTGCCCTGCACCATCATGGGGCACATTTGAACATTTTTTGATAAAATGGCACATTTTGTCATTTAAGCTCCGGGCCAGACTAGGCTGTTCCCGCGCAGATGGCTAGCCTCAAACAGGACTTGTAATTATAATACAATTAATTATTATGCCATGTTTAAGTGTATCTCCTTAGCCCTATTTGAGGCTAGCCATCCGCGCGGAAACCGCCTAGTCTGACCCGGGGCTAATTAAACCTGTAGGTGTACTCTAAAAACAATTATTATAAATGGAACCTCAAACATGTCAGATTTCGAACGTGTACTACAGTAGAACCTGTCTAAAATACATGTAATAGTTTTGGGACCAGGGGTAAAATATTATTTTAGACAGGTTCATCTGAAAACATGCTACAGTGTATACAGCAGCTGAATAGGGAATTTCCCCATTTTGAATCCGTCATGAGTCACTATTGGTCCAAACTATACAATAGAACCTGTCTAAAATAATCTTGTGTAAAATAAGATCCTCTCTAAAACAATAAAATTTGCACCACTATATAGCTAGTGACTCGTTAAGTACATGTATGAAAAAAGGGAAATTCCCTATTCTGCAGCTGTTTATACACTGTAGCATGTTTAGAGATGAACCTGCCTTAAATATTATTTTTCCCTGGTTCTACTCTATACCCTATGGCATACATACATATTTTGATACACGTTTTGTTGTATAAAAGTTATAAAAACCTGATATTTTATAAATTTTTCCAAGGTTGAGGCTATTAATTAGGAAGTTCATTAAAGGTGCATATAATAGAGATTCGTAAAATCGAGATTCTATCTTCGATCGGCCAAATCACATGTATTTAATAAATTTAATTACATGTATTACATATATTTAATTAATTTTCCCAAGGTTGAGGCCATAAATTAGGAGGTTCATTAAAGGTTCATATGATATGGATGTTCGTAAAATCGAGTTCATAAATTAGGAGGTTCATTAAAGGTTCATATGATAGATGTTCGTAAAATCGAGGTTCCATTCTGTTAGGTTTGACGCTTTTCAATAAAAAATCAGGATTAGACCCATATACTTATAACTTTGAACCCTTTTGACCCGCAGTGGGACCTTCCATAAAAGATAGACGATAAGTGTGACTCAAGTGAGAGAGAACCTACCTTGAGCTTGTGCTTGTGTCGATGTCCTGAGTAACACTGGCGAGGTCGCTTCTTCTGGAAATGTGGTATCCACTTGAAATCGGAGGCTTTAGTGAGCTGAGTGCTGAAGCAAAGCCCCTTTTTGACCTGGCCTGGAGAAGCTCCTCCCCCCACCGGACTGTGTCCTCCTCGGATTGGTTTAGAGCGAATCCAGTTGACAGTGACTGCCACCCCCCTCCCCCTCTCCAGGGGTCATTTCTCACCTGTTCAAGTTCTACCGAAGTATCGACCTTGTTGCTATTCTTGCAGCCCTTCTTCCAGAAGCGATTCTCTGAAACGGTGCATGGTGCAGGTAACCGGTGACAAACCGCGCTGAAAACGCCCGTGGAAGTTATATTCCAGAGTTGGTGCCTGGCTGGGCCATACCCTGTTACGCAATATTCGCGAGAATCCTACGATTTCGAATTTGTTAAGGGTTTCTTCTTAAATGTCCTTGACGTCTTAAACGTGAAATTGAAATTAGATAAAATTATTCTTTAGTTGAGATATGTAGTTCTTAGTTTTTTTTCTTTTCTTCTTGATTATAGCTTAAGATACGTCATTGCACGTTTATTCTAACCTGTGCAATAAGTAAGATGGACAATTAGTAATTAAGAAGAACAATAAGTATGAAAGACAGTTAATATGGACATTTTGGCACCTTGAATTCACTTTTTGAGGAGGAAAGATAGGAAGCTACAGTATATGTTTATTTCATTTCTGACGTTTTTCTTGTCTGTGTTTTCATTGTAAAAAAGTTCGTTTAAGAAAGATCATTTAAGTAACTGCATTTAAGAAAGTTCGTTGTAGGAAAGTTTAGCTAAGAAAGTTCGTTGTAAGAAAGCTCATTGTAAGAAAGTTATTGTTTTTTAAAACACAAGTGAAGGATTTGAAGGAGACTCACGGAGTGAATGCCACTCTATTTGTTTTATAAAGTACACACATGTAGTTAAACTCAATCAAAATTATCAAAAAAAAGAATTTATAGACAGAGCGTTAATAAGTTTGAATATGATATGAAAATTTTGAAAAATCCTCAAATTTGCCATTTTCTTTGCAGATGAAATTTAAAAGCCATTTTAAAATCGATTTAATTAATTGGAATCCCAAATTCTGCAATTTTCACACAGAAATGAACGAAAATTTAATTAAATTCATAAAAATAGTAACAGAAATCTACTATATACATGTATATAGGACAAAGTTACCCCACATTATTTTTTTTTTTTTTAAATGGTAAAGTTCGCTAAATACAGCAAAACGACATGGAAAATAAATCTAAAATGTCAGTTTCACTGTTTATCAATTTCATTAATGGGAAAAACCCAAATTCTGAAAGTTTCCTACTGAAATAAACAAAACTATTATTATATTCTACTACAACAAAGTCACCCCAAATAATGTTTTAAAATTGCAAATTTCGCTAATCACAGCAAAATTACACGAAAGATAAATCCAAAATGTAAAAGTTTCACTTTTTCATCAACATATTCACGAACATATAAACTTACAAAAATTCTACAAAAATTGTATTTATATGGACCGATATTAAGTTTAACCGGAACTAGTTTTCAACCAAAAATCTCCTGTTATCAAAATGCTGGTGTGATGCCAAATTAGTCTAATAAAAAGTTGAAAACAAGCATCACACAACGCATTATAGTGGTGAAATGGGTGAAATTATGACCATTTGAATCTTTTTCCGATGTAGTGGCCAAAGTTACATGTACATGTATGTAGAAGAGCGATTGAGCGGATGATAGTGCAAATTGATTCCCACCATGTATGAGAACAATACATTTCACCACTCTTTCTCAATGTTCAGAAATCCAAGATGTCCTTAAAATCATATACTCAATGGTATATAACGCATAATTGTTTAGAATATTTCATTGTACTGTCATAATACTCTAGCCAGATGTTATGTTGCTCAACATTGGGTTATATTTATAGCAGACAATGAGTTTCTGACTATTTACAGGATGGTGTTGTAATTCTAGCGGTATTGTGTAAACTTTTTTTATAAAATTTCATATCACAATTTTGATGTTCATCACGAAAGGCATTGTAATACATCGTACAAAATTTTAAGTCTGGAGCCTTTGTTTCATATCTATTAGGCAATAGTGTCCAGCTATTTTTTTTTTAATCAAAATTCGAGCAACATCTTATGGATATAATTCAGCCCCTGTCGGTGAAATAAGGATTCGGTCAGGGCTCACCTGTAAATGTCACGGAATTTGAAAATGACAGAAAATTCAGTTAATTCTGGGAGCTTTTTGAATTTGTCTTGGAATATTTCTGACCGAGACTATGCTGATTTAAATACGCCATAAACTTGTTAAGCTATGGTTGGAAAACGTTAAAAACAAATCTGGTTTAAGATACGTAACTTTATATTCTCTCGGCAGTCTATCAATTCGATAATTAAGTCAAATTCACCTCAGCAAATGAGCCGAGATCAAAAATGAACGACATTAATGCTGTTGATTAAGAAATCGATGAAGATGTTCAGGAAACTTTTAAATTAGTCCACTCTTCAAACTAAGTTTTTATTAGAGTTACAAATGTTTTCAAATGTACTTGTTTCAATATTATTTAAAACATTTTTTAAGCCTTTTATTTAACTCCGTGTGAACGGCGTTTGTTTCAACCTTTTTGAGGTGATTTTTGGCCAATTTTCTCACGTCATAAAAAGCTAAAATTGTGTGTACAGGTCAGTCTAATGGTACATTTTAATCTATAGTCAAATTTTAGTACAGTTCGTTGACACATAAGCCCACAAATTGCAATTTTTAATGGCTCGCGATGACGTACTCTCGTACGTCACGAGCGCTCCGTAGCGCAACCATTCTAGGTTCAATAATGGCCTGGAAAAATTCAATAATGACCTGGAAAGTCATGGAATTTCATTCTCAAAAAAATATGAAGAATTTGTCAGCCATCTTGCAAACCGATGATATCTCAAAAACTTGTCTTTTTTAAAGTCGTTTTTCAAGTGTTTTTAAAAAGGGGAAATGGCATTCATTCGACGAATGTTTGCCCCTTTAACCTGTTATAAGGCTACCGAACCTCGCAAATATACATGTATGTGTAGATACTTTTAAAAAAATCGACAAATGCAAATCCTGCAGATGTAGCAATGCATGGAGAAAGGCATCTAATAAACGGTTATGATTTTGAATAATAATGATAAACGGGTCATGCATACCAATTAGGATGAAATTCGGGAATTGTAAAAAAGGTTTTAAAAAGTTGGTGGCGCCATCCTTACCAGTTTGAAAACTTTCTCTTTTTTTCAAAACCTGTAACTGGTATGCCTACCTTAGGCTAGCTTCAGACAGGTACCTCTAAGGAAGGTCAAGTATAGTTTGGCACCCTCCCATTATTTCTCGTTCTGGTATATGGCAAGTTGTCAGCCTGTATAATTGGTAAATGCAAAATAATCTTCTCGTTTTTTGGGCAAAATTTGCAATCAAAGTAGTTGTTTGGAGCATTATAGTGCATGGTGATACATGCAGTGAAACCTGTTAATAGTGACCACCTTGCAATGCTGGCCACTATATGCATGGTGGTCACAGACTCGATTCATGGGCTTTCATGCCATATATTGCATTGAATTGAATCAGCTGGATGGTTTAGGCTGGAAAGGTGTTGCATGGTGATGCATGTAATAGTATTGACCTGTAATGGACAGTCTGATATTGGGATATAGGAATGATATAGTCTGGTGATATTATTTATAATTAGTCTTAATTATAAGTTACCATGCATATCTCAGCTATATCTCCATCATTAACAACACACTATTACTATATAAAAGAGACCCAAATAGGAGTCTATCCGCAATGGCTAAAGATGGGGGATTGATGATCGTGCATTTAATAAGAAGAGGGGTTGCAAGCATGCTGGAGAGAGAATGTTTGTTTTTTCTTGGAATTTTTAAATAAGGTGAACAAACAACACCTGAGGTCTCCGACCCTTGGAATGGAACCCCCCTCTGCATATACATACACTGGGCTTTCTAGGTGGCTTTTCTGGTCGAGAGGCTATAGCCCAGCAGGGGGAATTAGATAGTGGGTGGGGGAGGGATAAGGTCGTATTTAAACCCACATCCTCCCCCCCCCCCCATGTACATGGTAAATCATATGCATTCAAAAAGTGTAATTATTCTGAATCTTGCGGGGTTCGTACAGGTCCTTGAAAGTCCTTAAAGTGCTTGATTCTGCTCGGATGAATTTCAAGGCCTTGAAAAATACTTACTTTTTTTAAATCAGTCAAAGTGCTTGAAATGTCCTTAATTTTGGAAATTCTGATGATCAGATACGAGTTCATTTGATATTTTTATTTAAAAAAAATGGGGTTTATTTTTTATTATGAATATTAAATAATAGTGTTATATTATGGTGTAAATATGGCCAGCAATATATTTTAACGTAATTTATCGTAATTTTGAATGTTTTTATTATATTTTTCCTTATTTTTCCTCTTATGTTTCTCTTATATTAAAAAGCACAGTTGTTGTCCCACATTTCATCCATGTTTTTCCTGATTTTCTGCTAAATTCGTCCTTATTTTTTTCTGTAGTTTTCTTTTATTTATTGCGTATTTCTTTGTACTTGCTAGTTTGCCTTATTTTTCTCCTATTTCAAACATGCATGGACAATCACAGGTATAAAGCACGAGAACAACAGATAAATAAAGCAAATTTTGAGAGAGAAAAATATCATAAAAAGGGGGGAAACGCTTTAAAATACAGTGAAATTACTCAAAAGCTGCAGAAAATATGGCAAAATTATCCAAATAATATTCCTGGGGGGTCCTGTGACAATCTTTCCCCCGGCATGGAGAAAGGTAGCACCGGACATTATCCAGATTTCAACATGGCACCCCTCCTCCTCCTCCTCTTCCATCAACACCATTCTTTTAACGGTCCTTAAATTTGTCTACAGTATCCTTGAAAAGTCCTTAAAAACACCTTACTTTTTCGACTTGAAAACCTGTACGAACCCTGAATAAATTAGCACTTTTATGGTTGAATGAAAATAAAAATTGACAATCATGCGGCCTGCAGCAAACTTCTCCTGGATGCACAAACAAAATCAAATGAATAAGATATATTAAACTTTCACTCTCACAAAGTTCTAGCACGATTGATGGATTTTGAGCAACAAAGGGAAGGTGGGAATATCTTAAAGGAGTTATTTCATCCCCCACCCCCAGACTGTCTTATTAATCCTCTCTCCCGCGGTGGTTTTGGAAAATGAAAAATTGTGCTAGCTCATTCCGTGTCAGCCATTGTCCTCTGGCCCAGTAGATTCTCAACCTGAAGCAGTGTCCAGGGGACCAGGTCAGAAAGTGGTCAGGGAATCCATACACAGTCGAATGGGGGTGACTTTGACCACCACATCGGAAAAATATGAAAATGGTCATAATTGCTACCCTTTCTGTTTAATTGTTCAATTTTTCCTTAAATATAATAAAAACGTTGTAGATCACGAGAAATTACGTTAAAATATATTGCTGCATGGGCATACATGTATATAGACCATATTTTTAATAACCATAATATATAACACTATTACTTAATATTCGCATTAAATGAA
>JAQGCC010003927.1:0-14166 GCA_034698905.1 Xestoiulus laeticollis
AGGTCAAACTGTGGTCAACTGCAGTTTGACCAGAGGTTAAGTTTAACCTTCGTTGGTAAAACCGGCCATTAGTGTACAGTTATTGGAAACATCTGTTGCAATTATATAAAACCATCACAAAACAATTCTCACAAATATTTAAATAAAAATATAGTAAAACTTTCAAATACTTGTATAAAGGTATATCTTCACATTTAAAGCATAAGGAAAAAGTTGTCTTTAAGTTACAGCAAAAACTGTAAATAGTGTCCCCGATCTATATAGCAATGACCTGGGGAGTAGCGATAACGGATCAGATAATCGTCATGGATCAATTTTGCAAAACCAGCTGAACATGCAAATAATATTCCCTCAAAGTAGTGCATTTTATGGTTTGGTCCAAATGGTGTGTGCTATTTACAGGTTTCTCTGTTCGTGTAGATTAATTTACGTAATTATACCAATTTCTGGAAAGTAAAATATGAAGCTTCTCAAATTGATTGTTTTAATGAGCTGTGGTCTGCAAATCCAAATGATATGTGATATCGCAACATGACACGAAAATTTACCAAGTTCCTTTCCATGTTAGTAGAATTTATTCTCATTTCAACCATATATTTTGATCAAGAATTACCCCAAGGAGCAAAGCATTGTTTGTGAGCACTTAAAATGAATTTGTGGCATTTTCAACTGGCAGTTTATATGTGGAAGAAAGCTTGAATCTCTTGACTTAAGGTGATATAGGCTGGAAATTGCGTTGACATTAATTACGATTATAATATGGACTTCAATGAAGACTAAGCAAGGGACAACTTCACATTGACAACATCTACAGAGATCATTCAAATATATGAAATCGAAAACTGCTTCCAGACATCATGTGGACTAATAGGAAGTAGACACTCCCATCCAACAGGAAATGGACATTCCTATCTGACAGGAAGTGGACATTCACATCTGATGGGATGTGGACATTCCCATATAACAGGAAGCAGGTATTCCTATTTAACTGGAAGTGGACACTCCCATTTAACAGGAAGTGGGCATTCTCATCTAACCAGGAGCAGACATTCCCATCTAACAGGAAGCGGACATTCCCATCTGACAGGAAGTGGACATTCTCATTCATCAGGAAATGAACATTCTCATTGATCAGGAAATAAACATTCACATAAAAAGATGTAGTGAGCATTGCCATCTAACAGGAAGTGGACATTTCCATCAATAGAGGAAGTCAGCATCAACATCCAACAGAAAGTGGTCATTCCCATCCAAAAAGAAATGGTCACTCCCATCCAACAGGAAGTGGTCACTCCCATCCAACAGGAAATGGACATTCCTATCTGACAGGAAGTGGACATTCCCATCTGATGGGAAGTGGACATTCTCATCTAACAGGAAACGGACAGTCCTATCTGACAGGAAATTTACATTCTCAATCATCAAGAAATGAACATATTCCCATCAAAAGATGTAGTGAGCATTGCATGTAGTGGACATTTCCATCAAAAGAGGAAGTCAGCATTAACATCTAACAAGAACTGAACACTCCCATCTGACATAAAGCAGACATCGCCTTCTAACAGGAAGTTGACATTCTTATCTAACAGGAAGTGGACATTCTTATCTAACAATAAGTGAACACTCCCATCTAACAGGAAGTGGACAATCCCATCTGACAGTAAGTGGACAATCCCATCTGACAGGAAGTCGACATTCCCTTCTGACAGTAAGTGGACATTCCCATCTAACAGGAAGTGGACAATCCCATCTGACAGTAAGTGGACAATCCCATCTGACAGGAAGTCGACATTCCCATCTGACAGTAAGTGGACATTCCCATCTGACAGTAAGTGGACATTCCCATCTGACAGGAAGTGGACATTCCCATCTGACAGAAAGTGGACACTCCCATCTAACAGGAAGTGAACACTCCCATTCAATGACAGAAAGTGGACATTCCCTTTATAAAAGGAAGTGGACATTCACATCTGTCAGGAAGTAATCATTCCCATACAACAGGAAGTGGCTTCTATAGCTAACACCCCATGTTTTTGTCATTGTTGTTGCCTTCGTTGTTCTCTAATCTTGGGTTGTTGGCTTGAGCAATGGCCATATTGTATGGTAACTGTTGTTCTTTGAATACCAATAACAAATAAACCCTTGACTATCATCAACAGTGAGTTGTATAATATGTAACTTTAGTTTCTCACATGTATATTTGCAATCTTAAGCTTTTCAACAGCCAATTTTTGTAAATAATTTTCTTTTACCTGTAACTTTCAATTGAGGGAAATTAATCTTATGGGATTCACACCCTGGTATTAAACTATGATATTAGATTTTCTACATGATGAAAAACCTGTATAGTACAAAACATTGTAGATAAAAGATTATTTACAAAAATTAGCTGTTGAAAAGTTGAAGATTACAAATTATTGAGTACTGGCCACTAGGATGGAAAGAATTCACATATAGGTTCAAGACTTAACTTTCCAGGAACTCAGCCAGGGCATTTTTAACAAATAATAAATTTTACAATAAACTAGCCTTTTCAAATGACTTACCTTACATTTATTTGTCCGGCAATCAACAGGTGGGCTTTAGTGACTACTAATCATTTGCACCATATGAGAGTCAAAAGACAAATTGACCCAGCTGCTTAAGTAAAAAGTCATTTCAGTATCCCTAATATTTGATCTTTCGCAGAATTGACATTCTCTGAACATTTCATTTTTGAGGTAACTAATAAATTTAGTGCCAGAAATACGTGGAATGTCTTCGCAATAACATCTTTTCATTGTTTCAGTCAATTCTAAGATAGGCTTAGGTTTTCTTAGATATCAATTCATATGTTACTATCTTCAACATAAAAAGCTAACATGATAATATTTTTTATGGAAAAACAATTTCTATACAATTGCTTAGGCAAACTTCGACAAACCCAAAAATATCAGAGATAAAAAACCTTTGGATAGTTGAATTCCTCTAGGGATAATCCCTAATAAAACTTTATCATTAAGGTGAATCATTATTTATTCACCCACCCAATAGCAAAGTTTCTAATCTTTTCTCTATTCCAAGTACCATATATATCCACCTAGCAGATTTGAAATAGCATCACCACAAATAGAAATAGGTCAATGGATTAAATCTCTATATTCTAATCAATACAAGTACCCCTCATCCCACAGAGTCTTCTATAAATATTTTCTTTTCATTTGATTGCTTTAATATTGATATCAAGATGGAAACCGAAATTTTGCTGCCAGTTGCTTTGATTGCCAACTTCATAGTGTAAATACAGGGATATGGCAGAAGACAAATATACAGAAAAATGGATTGATGATACCATGAAACATCACAGATCAATCTTTAATTATAGAAGTCTTACAATATCTCATTTAATCTCATATAATTGAATTCTAATCAAACTTTTAATGTATCAGCTATGAAATATCAATGAATATAAAACTTATATGTCAAAATTAGATAGACGTATGTATGACTTGGTTAAAACTGTATAGTCGTTGACAAATTATCTAATTTGACAAATATATTTTTATACAGTGTGGACCAAAAGTCACTACCACCAGAAAATTATCTAATTTGACAAATATATTTTTATACAGGGTGGACCAAAAGTCACTACCACTACAAAATTATCTAATTTGACAAATGTATTTTTCATACAGGGTGGGCCAAAAGTCACTACCACCAGAAAATTATCTAATTTGACAAATATATTTTTCATACAGGTTGGACCAAAAGTCACTACCACCACCATTTCTATTCCTAAAATCTTATAGTTATGTAAATTCTGTACATGGATTGTTAATTAGGAAGTAATGTGTGCTTTATCCACTTATGTTATTAGATTTTAGCTATAGCCTTTTTTCACTCCAAATATATGAAATTTTTAGCCATAACGCTTAGGACAAAATGTCAAATTAGGAAAAGAAAGATAATGGTCCAATTGTACTAAATCAACTATTTTCCTATTCCATAGCAATTATTTAAAGTTGTTACAATTTTAATAAAATTTAATGGTAACAGATAAAATTTAATGACATCAGTGGATAGAAGACACATTACTTCCTATTTAAACGAAATAACAGAATTTTCATAACTATAAAATTTAAGAAAATATATGGGGTTGCCATAACTTTTGATCCATCCTATATTCATGTACATGTACTTGTATTACATGTACCATTTCATATTAAAATTTTACTTTTCTAATAAAAATAAGTACATTAAAAATAGATTATAATCCCTTAAGGTCATTGCAATCAAAACAAGAAAATAAAAATTTCAGACCCTAAAACCATTTCAGCCCATTTGCAAAATTTAATTTCAATTAATGTCAATATTATGAAATCACAGCAAAATTGAATGAGAATAATAATATCCTTGAGTTTTTATATTAAGAAATATATATCCAAAAATTCAATTATAATAAAATGTCATCATCTAATCGTATAAAGCAGATTTTATTCTACCAAAAAAAAATTGTTTAGGGTTGGCTATAGACTAGAAAGTTTGATGGAATAATGTAATTGAAGGAGGGGAAAGTCAGAAAAATTACTATAAAAATAGGATATAAATAAACCCTAAGTTGTTTTCATGAATCATGAATATTTAAAAGATATTATTTCAACTGTAAGTAAAAATGAATAATAATCAAAAGCATAAACTTCAAATCTAATAAAATAAAATCTAAGAATTTATCAAATTTATCTGAAATATCGTTTATTCAGTTAGTAATAACAAAAGTTGTTTTCGTAAACTTCCAGATGGACATAAAAATAGATTAATAAATTTGCATTAATTTATGAATTATATTATTTATAGAAAAACCTTTTTTGAAGCAAAATTAAACAGTAAAAACTGGGAAATTTACCACATCTACATTGTGATTACGTTTCATAACTTGGTTTTAGTGCAAATGTTTTCCATTATAAAATTTTTCTATATAGTGACCACATATCTATTAATGTATAGTGACCAGGGTGAAATCCAAGAAAACTGACCAGGGAAAAATGGTTTTAATACATATGTTTTCCACTATAAAAATTCTCTATATAGTGACCACCTATAATCTATTGTGTATAGTGACCACCTATAATCTATTGTGTATAGTGTCCAGGGTGAAATTGAAGGGAACTGACCAGGGAAAAATCATTTGCAAATTTTCCATAGACAATGCACCTAATAGTGACGATGTTCAATTTGCATCAGCAAGAATTAAGACAATTGGAAGGGGAAATTTAAGGGAAAAAAGGTGAAATCCCTTAAAGGGGAGTGACATATGAGTCATCTCGCTTCCTGTTTTAACCCTAACACTACTTATATTACCCAGCCAATCACATTAAAGCAAATAGCCGATGTGAATCGTATATATTTTACATGTACAGTGTATGAGTAACCTTTTATCAGCTCTTCATTTCATTCAAAAATTAGTGAAAGTTTTTGATAATTATTTATAAAAATGGCACCAGTTTCATAAAAAATGAACAAAGAATTTTGCTTAAAAGATAAAATTGAGATTTTGAAATATTTGGAAGCAAATATGGAAAAATACCCTGCTAAAGAGTTGTAATTTAGCAAGATTTGTGTGAACAATAAGTACTAAAAATAAAAATTAGAGTTATGAAAATGGATCCATGATGGGGAAACATTAAAATTGATATTTTTTTAATTTCATTGGCATTCTCTCCTATAGTGTCCACCTGTATACATCAGTGTCCAACTTTGGCATTTTTTTGGGATGTTCACCTTTAGCAGCTAGTATAATATAGTTGATATTAGTTGATAAGTCTGACAATTAATTGCCAAAGATAAATACCATCTTATTATATTTTTCTCCAGAAACACACGTTATAATTTACCAAATATGTTACGCCCATGCAATAGCCGGAAATTCGTATTGCATATAACATAACAATAGACTAGAAGTTTCATACTAATTCCTATGTGTGTGTTTTTTTTTTTCGTATTTCTCCTTATTGAGAGAGGGTAAAAAATAGCAGCTTGGACATTGAACAGCAAATCTTTGTTCGAAGCAGCTTCTTGAAATGAACTTTAGCAAAGGCCTCACTAAAAAAGCTATAATATGGCTCGAATTGCACATATCGTCGGTGATTTGTTGAGCCACAAATCAAGTGAGTTGTAACGAACTTTGTCACGATATTGCAAGCACTATATACAATACCGTCCTCCTTGTACAAACATTGTATACGAGCACATTGTACGTATATGGAGCAAGGGGTTACACATACTTAACCTACGCCATCTTATACTGATCTTAGTATTAAATCATAAAGCTTTTTTTTACCCCCAAAACCCCTCGTTGTCATACAGAACCCTATACACACCCTTGTTCACACGTTGGGAATATGGATTAAAGGGAAATGACATATTGCGCATGCGCGGTGACCTATATATAAACCATTGGGATTTTTGTATTATTTTTCATACCTGAACAACATTGTACTAAATGTGTAATTTAGTGCTAGCTTAGCGTGATTTTAATCACTTGATGAAATTTGATTTTTTGATTATTTACACAAGTAGCAAAGGGAAACAAAAATTGCTTGAAACTGACGTCATTTTTTGGTCATTTTTTCAAAAAACACGTCTTACGTCGAAAATGACCAAAAAATGACCCACTTAAATAATTACCAAAAAAGACCAAAAAATAATGTCATTTTTTTATTAAAAATGACCAAAAAAATGACCCAAAAATGACGTCTTTTTTATCTCCAAAAATGAGGTCTTTGGTTGACCAAATAATGACCAACTAAAAATGACTAAAAATTGACCAACTAAAAATGACACAAAAATGACGTACTTTTTATCACCAAAAAATGACGTCCTTTGTTTGTCCAAATAATGACAACTAAAATGACTTTTCAATGTTTATATTTTTTCATGTATTAATTTTATAAACATCATGGCATTCAACCAAGGGCAATAATTTGAAGTCCAAAATGTAGACTACAATTCCTAATCCATTAACAAATTCCAGAAAATGTCTTAATTTTGCTTTGGGCTTAATTTAAAGGTAGATCTTTCAACATTTTTGACCCTTAGTTTCAAAAAGTTGTTACATTTTATCATGTCACCACGATTTGAGTTTGATTAAGTTATATTTGGTCATTCTTGTTATAAGAAAAACAAATAATTAATTCCAATTCCCAGATTTTCCTAGTTAGAAACTAGATTAGATAGTGTTTCTAATTGTCCACTTTATGCAGGCTTAAGATGTCACAGTTTCCCAGACTTATGTTAATCCAACTTCTCCCCTTAGTCTCTCCATATCCTACCTTGATGTCTTAATCCCATTTTCTCCATCTTTGACCGCATTAGACAGGTCATGAAGGTGCCCGTATATTTAAGCTAGACCATTTCGGTGCCAAAATGTCAAATTAAGTAACGTGCTAAAGATAAAGCTAGATTAAGAAGTGCTTAATAATAGTGGTCAGGTCAAGATGGCAAAATGCTGGTTTTGACCTCAACGTGAATTATAATAATTGCAAGATCAGACTTGTCTTACAAGATTATCTTTTTAAGATTTACTATTTTGATCACGTTTTAATCACGGGTATCTTTAATTGGATTTTCCTTACTTTCTCGTGATATACTACTGATATTGTAACAGTGAATTTAACCGAAATACAGATTAAGGTTTCTAGGAAATTTTATTTTTCTTGATTAGCTATAAGCTTATGTACTTCACAATCTCTGGAGTATTTCTTTATGGTTTCATCATAATTTTAATCCAAAGAAACCACATTATTAAACTATTTCAGTTATCCAGACAATAAACCAAAAAAATAAATCATTGAACCAACAAATATTTTACAGATTGAAGTGTAGATTTCAATCAGATTTTAAATTCAAATTATACAGGGTGGCTCTAAAGTCAACCTCATCAAAATTTTTTTCTTAATAGTTTTAGCTGTGAAAATTCAGTATGTGTAGTTAAATAGGAATTATTGAACCAACAAATAGTTTACAGATCGTAGTGTAGATTTCAATCAGATTTTAATAGCAAATTATACAGGGTGGCTCTAAAGTCAAACCCACCACAGTTGTTTTCTTAATAGTTATAGCTGTAAAAATTCTGTTAGTGTGGTTAGATAGGAAGTCATTAGTGCTCTATCCACTGTTTTTGTAAAGAAATTGAAATTATAACTTTTTAGCCGTAACACATAGGATAAAATGTCAAATTAAAAAAAGGATGAGAATGATATTTTTATATAAAATGAGGTGCTTTTGTTTACAATGGCAATTATTTAAAAATGTTTCAATGTTTTTAAGAACAGAGAGTGTTACAGCTAAAAAGTTATAATTTCGATTTGTTTACAAAAATAGTCTTGGGTAACATTTAATATCATCAATGGATAGATCACAATTGACTTAATATATCTAACCACACAAAGCAAATTTTTACAGCTATAATGGCTAAGGAAAAAAACTTGGAGGTAGCACTGACTTTTGAACCACCCTGTATATCAATACAATGCAGTTCCATATAGATTTTAATATACTGCCTAATGAAATCCAAGTCACTAGTTTTCAAAATTACTAATTTGGTAATGCAAACATATTAGTGAAACTTATCTTAAATTAGGTATTTACTATATACAGTATTTACTGTATTAAAACTATGAATTAATATAATGTTTTGAATATTATTCCTAGAAAAGGTTGTTGTGTTTGGATAAAATAAATCCATGAAACCACTGCAGATAAATATTTACAAAATAGATAAATGTTTCCTTTAACTAGAAATAATATTTGTACATTTTCCAGATTATTACTAAATATTTGTCATGCATAGCACAGCCCTCGAGGGATACAAAATTAATCAATTAGAAACTAATTCATTCATAATCCAAAAAGTAATTCGTACATCACAATAAATAAAAACTTAAGCCGCATTGAAAAAATAACAGTTTAATGATACTTACATTGTATAAACAATCGATCGATATAGTTTACTAATTAATATATTATAACTGATTTGCTATTTAGGTACTAATTGATATTTATGCTAAAAATATGATTTGTGAGTTATATATATATCTTTATATATACATGCAATGTATATATACTTTAATTTCTATACATGTATAGTATACTAGGAAAAGTTAACTGTGAGCATACTTTTATATACTTTACCTGACATAAAGTATACTACAATCAGTATACTCTGGAGTATACTCTAAGATGTATACAATTTAGTATAACAAGTAAATTTTGAGCATACTTTTCTGTACTTTACGTAAAGTACACTACGATCAGTATACTCTGGAGTATATTTAAAGAAGTATACAATTTAGTATGAAAAGCATACTCATAAGTATACTTTTCTATACTTTACGTAAAGTACACTACGATCAGTATATACTCTGGAGTATACTTCATTTTCAGTATACTCAAAAAAGTATACTTATAAGTATACTTAGTATTCCAAAAAGTATACTAAATACACTTAAGATTGTGACTAGGGAAGCCATTATCTTATTGATAATTGATAACATTTCCATTTATGTGCATCATTTCTAAAAAAAACAAATGAAATTTACAATCTACTTTAACAATTTCTGACTTAAATCCAGCAAATAGAGATCAGAGGTGCCTATACTAATAAGTGCCCAAGAAAGAAGGTTTTATACATCGTCAATATATTGCTAGTGCTTGAAAATAAAAAGTGGGGGAAAAAAGGAGTACAGAAATGATGAAAAACGATGTCTCTCGATGGGATGCTAAGATAATGAATCCAATTTCCTCCTTTTAAAAAACCTATTCGGTAAAACCTTCCAACTAGAATGATATTTTGTTGATACAAAGGCTTTGCCATGCATTCAAAAGTTTAAAAAAAACATATATTATAAATTGACTGGATAAATGTGTCTTGTTTGTAAGTGCTATATATATATATATATATGTCCCTTAGCACCGTGTAAATGTAAATGAAGTCAATGGTATTTAAATCAGGCGAAAAAAAGTAATTTAATGATAAACTTTTCAGATTTAATTTAACCGAATTTAGAAATGTAGTTCTGTTAGCATAAGCAAATGAATGTGAAGTATAAATCGATTATTTCGAATAAATAAATATTTCACTAAATTAATTCAAAATATTGAGTTTTGGTTTCAAATTCATAGTTTGTAATTACGTGCTTATGTGTACTATAAAAATATATTATTGAATTTTCATATTTATACGAATTAAAGATGTCGACTTCATAGATGACGTCATTAAACGGAATTATAAACGTTAAGCATTTTTACGTGTTGCTATATCTCGCTATTACATGTACCAGAAATGAGAAACAGACCAATACAGTGAAACCTGTAATAAGTGCACCCATTGGGACCGAACTATAAGGTGCACTATTTGGAGAGATAGGGCTGTTTGCAGGTTAGCTAAAGTGATGACCTTACACACCCGTTCCAACTGTGAGGGTTCGCTACTTCCAGGTGGTGCGCTATTTAGAGGGGCACTGTATTTACAGGTTCTACTGTATGCATTCTTATATAGGCCTAGTATTAAAATGTAGTATTTCGACATTCAATAAATTTATAATAATGATCTATACCAAGGCATATCTTTATCAGATCTTATAGAGATAGAAATATCCAGATTCCGGCAAACTGGTAAGCCATAAACTATCCCCAGAGGAAAAATCCTTACATTGATGTATGGATATCCACAAAAATCATATGGATACTTATTTATATAAATTTCACTTTGACCCATAATTATGATATACACATAAATTTAAGTCATTGTCATGGATATCCACAATAACTTTATACATTGCCATGGATATCCATAATAATTAAGTCCATTGGCATGGATATCCACAGAAATTTCATCCATTGACATAATGGATATCAATACTTGGTTATCATCCCTAGTCAAAATCTTAAGTATACTTAGTATACTTTTTGGTATACTAAGTATACTTATGAGTATACGTTTTATACTAAATTGTATACTTTTTTTGAGTATACTGAAAATTAAGTATACTCCAAAGTATACTTTTCGAAGTATACTTTACGTAGTATACTTTATGCCATGCCCGCTGTAAGTATCATTAAACTGTTATTTTTCTAATGCTGCCAAATTTTAGTTTTGACTTTATTTGTGATATACGTCTCAATTCCTTTCAATATACCTTCCTATACTTTAAATACACTATATACCTTCCTATACTTTTAAATACACTATATACCTTCCTATACTCGTAAGTACACTTTACAGTATATATTTGCAAATATACTATTGCATATACTTTGCAGTTTGCAATAGTGTACTGAAAGTGTAATTAAAAGTATAGGAAGGTATAATTCATAGTATATAAAAGTATACACAAAAGTATATTTTGAAGTATATGAAAGTATACTTCAAAGTATATGAAAGTATAATAAGTATAGTCCAAAAATAGTACACTTAGTATACTTAGTATACTAAGTATAGTCCAAAAAAAGTACACTTAGTATACTTTCCAGTATACCAAAAAGTATACTAAGTTTACTTAAGATTTTGACTAGGGATTGTATCCATCTAAATGGATATTCAATATAACTTCATTAATCATCATGTGCATCCTTAACCAAATCTCTATAATTTGGATATCCATATATGAATTTTTCCTCAGGGGATATAACCGCATCATAAAATATTTCATTTATTTTTTTCATATTTTTCCATATGAACAAATCCAAAACTTTTACTTCAAATAAATCTAGTTAGAAACCCTCAAATCATCCCAAAACCACACCTTATATCCCTTCGTATATTATGTATGCCGTTGCAATACAATACAAGTTCCAGTACTCTTGTAAATCCATTCAACTTTTGTCCAGATTTGCAAAATGACCAAAAAGGTGGACTTGAAACATGATTTGAGCTAGGGTTTTAGAGGATGGGGAGAAGAAGGAGTTGAGAAACCTCTTAAAAACCCAACTGTGTTCCACCATCGCAAATTGCAACCCCGAAGTAACCCTTGGAAGTGCTGATGAAATTTTCCACTCAATCACCTTCCCCAGCATTTCGCCTAGGAATTGAAAGCCAGTAGGCATTTCTGGAAATGAAGAGTCAAGTGTTGAGGAGGAAAAAGGATGTGACAGCATTGCATCTCTCTTCTTCTCTTCCTCAAACACATTGTGCACTCATGCGAACTGCATTGGTGGGAATGCCCCGCAACTTAAACCTTCCTCATTAAATAGTACTAAGGACGAAATTTATTCGCATATTTTGTGACATTTGATCGCCCATAGCTTTATCTTGCACCAGTTAGGAAACTGGAGCGAAAGGCGACGTTGCAGAGGAGACACTCCAGTCAAAAGCAGAACCCACACAAACCCTCCGGATGTTAAGCAACATTTTTGAATATAGTTGAGCATTTGCGAGGAGCCATCTTGATGAACCAACTAACAAGGGGAAGCGTAGCGAATTTAGTGACATGGTTATTGGTGTATGTCTTATGCTACAAGTTACCCCACAAAATTCTCATCTTGTTTCAAATATTTTCGTGCCTAATAAACATTTAAGAAGTTGACATAATCATTGTAAAACATTGACGAGCTTCGTGCAAAAACGGATGCTTACCATTGGTTATTCTTTTTGCATGCGATTAGACGATGGAATAATCTTCCTAGTGATAGTGTAAACTCATTTCAAATTCAATTTAACAATGATGATGGGTTAGTCGCTACTGACGTAGGAGAATTGTCCTGAAAATGGGTACGCCTACCCCCCCCAACCCCCCCCATCCGCCCTACCAAATGGCATTTGTTTGCTGACTGTAGGGTATATACTGAGTTGATTTGAATTGAATGGAATTAAGGTAGCAAAACTGGTCACAATCAAGTCATTTTTTGTACATAAAGACGTCAATAGGAGATTAAGCTGTTTACGTTCAATGCAAACAGTTACTCAGGTAGCAAAATTCAATTCAATTCTGTTGAAATCTGTAGCATTTACTAATAAATGGAGTGAGAAATATAATTAACTGTTGAGAATTTGAATTTAATTCAACTACAACGTTTCAAAGAACAATCTGGAACTCTTCATATGGAACACCATATAGAACATTGACATGATTCCCAACATAGCATGACAATTCTGCCAATGGCGCCATCTAGCGCCCCAAATGGGCAACGTGCGCAAAAGGCGTCTAATCTCAACAAATTCGTTACTCGATCTTGCCAGGGCCATCTGACGGGGCAGCTGACCCTGGGTGACTTTGACCCCGGAGAATGTATCAGGCAGCCCAACATTCGGGGTCACTGTGTGTTTATGGTGTGTCGACACTCCCGTTCGATGGTATGCATGAACGTTCGCACAACTGTCCAACTTAATTCGGAGAGAATGTGGGCAATTTTACCCTCAATTCCATCAAATTCCCATAATTCATCACAAAATAATAAAATTAAAATTATTTACAACTCGTAAGCCATTGCACCAATGTGAATAAATGTGTCACCCTGTGTTTAGATAGGCTTAATTGCATTGACAAACCTAGCAGACGGTTTTTGTTTTCTGCACCTGCACATAGGTGGCGCCATAAGAATAGGTGGCGCTTTTGTCTCCGTGTGTCGAGACGAGCTTCCATTTGTAACGGACAAATGCCGACACGAATTTCATAGCCTCAAGCTAATCACCGTATTCGCCGAATGCGCGAATATCCGTTCACACATTATGTAGTGTCTATAGGCATGCTAATGTTCTAGGCGAGCGTACCGTCCACACATCGTCTTCTGTGGTCGCTCGACGGGAGTGTGGATGCACCATTAACATCGTGACTTGGAATGTTGGTCAGCTGCCAACATTCCAGATCCAGTATTTAAGAGCTAGGCAGAGTGGTGCTCGTGGCCATTCGCCACCGAGCTGCAGCTTGAGAAAGTTGTAGCTCAGCTCTTTTTTGACCATGTAAGTCAACTGGCTTGTGGGGATTGTGGGCAAGTTGAACCCAACCCCCATCCCACCATGTTCGTGTTTAAAAGAAAACCTATGTCGACTGCACCTTGGATTGATATAGGTTATTTAAGTAAAAGATTTTGGTAAGAAAGATAAATAACCACTCCTTGTAAAGCCCGCTTCGCACCGCACGCGAATCACTGGCGACGCTGTGCGGTAGAGTGCGGTGGCGCCGGATATGACGT
>JAQGCC010003928.1:0-14166 GCA_034698905.1 Xestoiulus laeticollis
TGAAAATGAGACATAATATTAAAAAAAAGACATGTATAATGTCTCAAAAGGAGACACTTCAGTTTAGAGTGTACATGATATGGTGAAGATTAAAATAAATGTATAATATGTTCACTGAAGTAATTGCGTTTTCTGAAATTAAATTTCATTATATGATTATGTTCAAAAATTTAACAAAACTATACATATATGTATTCATATGTATTCATACGTATACATATGTATTTCCAAAAGATGCGTATTACTTGATTTCTGAACAATTTTCTAACTGTATTTCCCAACCAATTAAACAAATTTTTCAAACTATAGATTTTTAAATTTAAGATGACAATGAATAAACGTATACAATTATGTTTACTAGTTTAAAGAAAGTGTTCCAATTTGAGTATAAAATTCATTCTAAAGGAAGTTTGACATGCACTATCCTATATTGGTTACATGTATGATAACTGATGAAAATGTTATGAATTAATGTTTTTCTGGAAAAATTCTGTAGGTTTACATGTAGAATATAGCATATTTTGATATTGTGATCCCAGCCTATAGTGATATTCAGAAATACCGAGACTAAATTTTGCAAGGATAATGCAGTTGACATTGGGATCACGAAAGTAAGATACCACCAAAATATTACTTAAATTGCATAATGCGTTGGTGGACATATAAGCTTATACATTTAGCACTTTGGCTTTTTTACTTATTGCTTTTAAGATATCATTGTTTTTTTAACTGTCAGTTAACTCTTAAAAATTACACAATTTTGAATTATTCATTACTCGATGGTTACTGCACAGCACGGGCTTTAAGGCGTTGCTGAAGCATTCTTCAATCTAATTTAAGTCGTTTTTTGCTTCTTCGTGCAAGGTGTTTAAAAACCCTCGGATCGACAAACCATTTATAAAATTAGCACCTCATAATTTTGTTATGTGTATTTTAAACGGATAATCTGTAGCCATTTCCACCTATTTATTGATCATAACTTGTACGATTACATCCCAACGAATGCATTGTTTGTTGTATTTTAAGTTATTGATGGGTTTCGTGATTCCTACTCATTTATATCCAATAACTTGTTGAGCCTCGGAAACCGTGTCTTTTTCTATCCTATGCAGGCAAGGAGATGTGATTCTTTAAAACTGCATCTCATTTGCATTTTGATAGTCGATATATGAGCAGGTGTGTACGTGTGTGTAGGGGGTGCGGACTATCCAAAATGGCAATACTGGTCCCACTGCAGGGGGTCCTTCTAATAGCAACGATTGATTAGTTTACAGATAGAAAAACGATGGGGGAATAAAAGTTTGTTTGCCGCTGGATAAAGCGAGCAGCAGGGTGGCCACCAATAAGCCTAATGTCTTTACTTTTTATTTTTGAGCTCTAAGAATTGGACAAATTTGTAAGATGGATATTGCCATTTATAGAAATTCTCCGCGTATTTAATACCTTGATAAATCACATATTTATTGAAACACCTAACCATTGGAGGTAAGCTCTTCCAAAACAAATATAACGGGTATCTGGTAGGCCATAATATACTTACCTTGAAATTACAAGCGAGTCAATTAGGCCCACATAATAGCTAGGGGTAAATGAATTTGAAAAGTGACCATAAATCACTACCAATTAGGCATTTTCAGAATTGGTAATTAGAACTATAGACAAGATCAATATACTGCATGTTAATTTTTTATGTGAAAACGCTACATGAATATAACGTAGTTTGATTGGCCATGAAAGAATTGCACAAACTATAAATGTGACTTTAATGGGTGTGTTATGGTAAAAATATAACGTAACTTGCAATAAGTTTTCAAAATAATATTTATAAAAATGGTTCCCAAAAGTATAAGCACATGTGTTAAATTTTTTTTTATATGTATGATATAATTGGTCCAGAATTTTAAATTAATTTTCCTTATTTATAAATATGGAAAAATGCATTATATACAAAGTGGGTATGCACAAAGGCAAACAAGTGTTAAGCTAGGTAACGTTTGTCGTCAGTCTTGTTTGACCATGACAACAAAACGATCACTGATGACAATTTTATCGTCATGATCATGCAAGACTGACGACAAACGTTACGTGTATACCAGGCTGGACAATATATTGGACGCTATATTGTTGGGCATGTTGAACTTAATTTCATAGTTTTAAAAATTAGTTATTTTGATGTATACATGGTAGATTTTGACTAATTAATTGAATCATACTCTCATTGGGTATTAGGACAACAAGGCAGGGGGGGGAGGGGTGGAGGATTCCCCGGGGTCTCTAGGGACCCGGACAGCGATGTACATGTATTTTAACAAATTTTTGTTAGTTTTGAGCGTTTTTCTCTTATTTTTTTCCGATTGAAATGCATGGGGCTCTTGAAGTACATTACGTGGTAAAAGTTTCAAGGGCCCGGTAACGATGTGGTCTCATTATCCTAAATGCAACGAATTATGCAAGTGCAAACGTGTACATGTACATGTATGTATGTTAATTATACCTTACCAGATTCTTACAATCTTTCTAAAGTTAGAGCCAGTGGCTAACTCAAATGTTCATAATTCAAATTAGCATCTTCATCAAGAGAGCTTACAAAGGTCTTATTGTTCGGACATTTTCACACATTTATAAAACTGTCATTATTGGGTTCCGAAGGCTATACTTAATCGAAAGTCGAGCCGTCGAGGCCGATTTTATGTTAAACTCTTGTGTAAGTCAAATATAGTTCACACGGTTTTAAGCATTTGGCCTTCTCTTGAATAGATTATATGTTCAAACACTCATTTACACTTGAATATAATTTATTTCTTCTCATTATAAAACCAGTTATAAAATTTTGCATTGAACAACAACCTATCAAAGATGCATCCCAATAAAAATTTCCATTTATACATTCCTTAATCGAGAACAAGGTTGGGAAATTGCAAATTTTTTTTTAATATTTGAGTTTTCCAACATGAAAACTGTATTAATTAAATAAACTACATTTGTATATAACCAATACTTCAAAACTTTTCGTATGCATTTTAGAGCATATTTTTAATTCATGACAAGCCTTTGATAAGAATTTTCAATATATTTAAAGTATACGTATTAATGTTTATATTCCATGTTGCAGGGTTTGTAAAAATAAAAGAAACAGTATAAGAAATATTTTTTTCTACAGAATTATTCTGAGAATTTATATTAGTTTTTATGATAAGACATCAAGAATGCCAGAAATATATGAGTGCAAACGAGCCCAAAATTAATTTGCATGGTCCGAAACTTGCATATTAGGCAAATGTTAATTGCATGAGCCTCATGCATGTAAAAAAAATCTATCCCACAGCACCCAAGTTTTTTAGTTTCTTTCATGCAGCAAAACTATTTTCAAAAGCTTAGCATTTTATGGCACAAAATAAATTAGTCTGGGCTTTTTAATTCATCAGATCAAAAGTTAAAAGTCGCATATGAGTAAGTTCTTTCATGGTATGCTCATATATTATGTAGGTTATTCTTGTATAAATTATCTCGCCTATATATATACTGTATATATGAACGTGTTTTGGGCAATCCACCATCACGTATACAGTACATACGTATAATGGGGAGATTTTTTAGTTATTAAGCTGGAATAACACCTGGAATGACAATCAGTGGAACGAGAAATGAAAAAGAACACTCCGGTATTATAATTCATTTGACTCATAAAGAACTCAACAAATGATTACACGTCAAGCCTATAACCAAGGCCAGCAACAACCCTTTTCCAAGTTTCACACAACTCAAAAGCCTAAAACTGCAATAGAAGACATCATAGTGTCTATTCCATGAAATATAATTTAGGATTTGCCGTTTTCCCTTTTAACCCTTTTACTTTTTATACTTTAGGCTTTTTTATAGATCTGTAAATGCATGCTGCAAGTTTGATGGGGCGGCTTGGTTTATCAGTATGTATTAAAATTCATATATGACCTACACTCGTCTACTACAATTGACCACCCATAAACGAAATTCCACAACATTTTTGCAGTATACACTTATGTTTCCTAATTTAACGCTGCTTTATTTAAAAAAATTCTTATAATTTATGAGAATATTCAGAAACTGTCATATCAACAATTAAAATTCTTTCTGAATGTCTTCTGAATTTGCATGTATATAGCACTTACTAGACTTCAGCTACAAATTGAAGATCAGCATAGTTTTATAAACAGATTTCAGTGTTAAAAGAGTTGTCATTATTAAAATCATCTTTTGATTGCTTTTATAAATATAGGATTTTATAGATTCGATTGATTTTTTAAAGTAAGCAGTTTGAGTTTCAAGTATTCTCCAGATTGCTCAATCTTTTTTTAATTAAAAATGATTGCCTTATTTTCACAAATTAGTGATTTCAGTCCGGGCATGGTATAGATAGCAGGCTTTAATTCTATTTGGTACAAGGTGTTAACACAAATGCTGTTGTATACAACAAGAAATACCGACTAGTTTGACCGATGAGTCTGTTTTGCCACTGATTAGCTGATCTCTTCAGGAAGTATGGTATGCACCACATGGACACCTTTTTCATCATTATGCCATTATTCTTTTGTGGGACGTTCCCCCGTAATGTGGACAGTGAGCTGCAGGTGGCTCCAATTGTACTCAACTTTAGTGAAAAATCTTAGTTTAACACCGTGAGATTCCTTATATATAAGCAACTCCGAACTGGCCCTACTCATGTCCATTATCCCCCCTCTTCGCTATATCTAGTTCACCATCCATGGATAAACTTTCGATATGCGTTTAAATATCGGGCTGTTTATGTGCTCATCACAAGGCCCATCAACCTAAAGTATCCGAAACCGCCTTCTCATATATTATCATAACACGAGTCAGGCGTTTTCCTAAATTTCGTAAAGAACCACATGCGCGCAATACAAATTTTCGCATTGATCATATAAGTCACCCGGGATGCACCGCAAAAACATAGTATAAAATATGGATCCTGATCACGTTTGCCATCGTATTTTAACATTCGAAAATAAATCAAACCGGAGAACTATAAGCTAATTTATGATATGAGTGACCTTTCATTAAAGTGTAATAGATTTTTCACGTGGATAACATGTTGAGATACACCATTTCGTAAATTGATTTTTGGGAGGTTTACCAAAGTATATACATGTATACCTTGTATTTGGCTCGCAATGCATGTGGTACTGAAGGGTTGGGAGCACTTATGCTGTATTGAATTCTTTCAATACAAGATGTTAATGAATATTTTCAAATGCATTTCTTTTTATTTTAAGAATGAGGTTTTAGACTGTTATAACTTTGGATAATGGACCATTAACGTTTGGGGATTAATGGAAACTTGTCAGTTTATGCATATTAAAATTGTATATGAGCCTTACTCATTTGATCCCATTATTCACTGGTCCATTTTTTGGAGTGCCTTGTGTCCTCAACATGTTCAATTACTTATTTATTATGAAAATATATATTTTAAATGATTTATGCATATTATATGATTTTTGCTCATTTGGTCCATTGTCCATTTTTTGAAGTATGTAATTATAGTTGTGTTTATCAACATGTTAAGTATTAGGAAATCTGTCCCATTATGGTTTAAATGATTGCATGTTCAGAACACGTTGGGTTTATATATACTGTGCATATTATATGATTTTGGCTTATTTAGTTTTAATATCCAGTGGTCATGTTTTGGAGTGCTTTCTACATTTGTTTCTAAACATGTTTAGAATTACATAAAACTATTCCACTATATTGTATAATATTATTTTAAATTAATGTTCAGAACTTTATTTTTCCATAACATATATTTTAGCTTGTACTAAAGTTTGAATGATCAAGATTTTAGTTTCTTGGGGCATGTGAGGTGTTATCTTAAATACATAGGCATACATTTACGCAAATATGCATGCAATACATATAGGTTAATTGAGATATTATGAAATACATATTCTACAGTGCTATTGCATGCATGCATGTATATATATTGTATGCCAGAACTTCGTTGCAAAAGTTGTTTAGCACATTATTGGTATTAACAGGTTGTTTCCTCTCACCAAACCACTACACAAGTAGGCCCTATATTGCAAATCCTAGAATTCACGCAACTCAATAATGCTCCTTAAACGATGGCATTGCAATGAGCCCCTTGTGGCGCGACTTAGGAATTCCAAAAGACCTATTGTGCACGTTGTGGACCTACCACGACCTTCACCAATGTGCTATGAAAAGCTAGAATAGCCATTATTGCAAGCTCCATTTATGCCTTTCGTGCATAGTGCTGTTTTTTCCATGTTAATTTTGAAAAGCACATTGCAATGCAGCAAATTTTCACACACTTCATTTTGAGCTAAAACGCTGCAGTTTTGAGTAGCATCTTCCTTAGGGAACGAATGCAGTGTAAATCGAGTTTTTTTTTTAACCAGGGTTAAAATTTGACAATGACAACAGCATATGGGGCATGAAGATGGAAAGCCCCTCCGAGACTAAATCGTTTTATGGGAGAATAGTTATGGTGTAGAAAATGCAATTAGTAACAATAGGTACCATTTACCTGCTCGTTCGTCAAACGTCTACCAAGTATACTTATTATTGATGAGAACTTGAAGCTTTAATCTGCGATGAAACACCTACATTATTGTAAAAGACTCACGTCTTACACCTTAATTGCCGTTTTCCTTAAACAACTGAGTGAATTCATATACTTTCTCTAGGGGCCAACTCAACTTTCCAATTATAGCTTCTGAATGCATATACATATACCTGTACATGCATTCATGTATCTATATGTATATTGCAAGAACTAATGCACGTATAAATTGAGTTTTCTATTGCACCTGTAATTAATAATTTTAGAATAGTTTAATCTATGAATATTAATACAAATCAACTAAAAAGTAATAATTAAATTCGTATTATGTTAAGGTAACACTTTGCTCATGAGTGTGACAAATGTGGGAATACGAGTTTTCTGCAGTTAATTTTTATGTTTATTAATAACTGAAAATTTCCCAGTCCTTAATGAGGATGATCGTAAACATCTCACATTATTTTTCGCTCATTTGAGGCTTTTTATATTTTGTGTGAAATTCTATTTACCACGGTTCAAGGATGCTTGTTTTCGAGGGGGAAACCCCTCAGGATCAAATCCTGTAAGTGTAATTTAAATAATTTGGTTGCAAACGGATAGCTTAAATTTCCTAAAGTGTGTAATGGGCGTGATAATTACTGCATGGCTTAAAATGTCTACGTGCAAATATGGGAAACCACAAGTCGATAAGGAAGCATGGAGATTCAGTTTGCAATGGTTGAAATTGAATTTCCACGTTAGTTATAAGATTTTGGTTACCTTCATTTTATACCTAATGCTGTGGCTTGAGTCTCGAGTATATTACATTTGATAACCTTGCTGAACACACCAATAAGTTGGCATTTAAGATTGTTAACACATTTTGGATTTAATTTTTAATACCATGTTGGAGAAAGCATTAAAACTGTGGATGTTTCCATGATGCTCCATGAACAAGTGAGAGCGTTTATGCTTGGCTCATTATTATAGTTTTCCTTAACATTTGTAAAATTAATATTTCAAGGAAAAATACTTGAAAATTACAATTAAATAAGTTATTTTCTGCAGATATATCGTTAATTGTTCTGCTTCTGTAGAAATGTTGACTATTATTTGAGTACGATATCATCTTCAAAAACCACTAACTTATGTAATCATAAACTCCTCTCCAACACAATAGCAAATATGAAAATACATTTTAATTCAAATGTGGAATGAATACGTGTATTCGTTAAATTTTAAATAACTATTTTTACAGTATTATAAAAAAGCTAACATCATTTTTTTCAAGAAATGGAAATTATATATATGAATGACCAGAATTGGCCTTATTACAGATGAACTTAATTGCATTGCCAAATACATGTATATGTGCTGTACTCGTATTACTTTTTATTCGAGTATTTCGACACTGCTTATATAGATCGTGATAAAAAACATAACACTGTAACACCTGATTCACACCAACGTTGATGTAGAACTGATGTGGATCAAGATACGTGTTAATTCACACCGCAGAACTCAGTTAAACTGGTCACATGACCTAGTATACTGTGCCCTGTATACTATAGGTCATGTGACCAGTTTAACTGAGTTCTGCGTTGTGAATTACCACGAAAAAGTTTTCTTGGTCCACATCAGTTGATCTACATCAACGTTGGTGGGAAGAAGGTCTAAAGGTTGAAACTGAATGTTGCAAATTAACCACTTAATCAGGACAAAGTGTTTAAGCCCGTATACGTGTCCCTGCAGTTAACCTGAATCCACTGCATATACGGTTAGATAATTTCTGTATAAGGACACATCCACCATGCAGGGATGAGTTCTCCAATGGTACTTCTTTGATCATGCAACAGCCCATTCCAAGCAGATTGTACATGTATAAGTCAATTTAAATTGCATTCTGCAATTGACTTTTTTTTTTCATCGGTTTCTGAAGCTCTTTTTGCCTGCAAAGGATGCCGCCATATCACATTGGACAGTCCACCTTACCCCTTCGTGCACCCCGCAGCTCCGAAGTCTATTTGCATTGCATATATTGTAAATGTATACGAGCTTGTATGTGCGTGTGTGACCACATGGTGCTCGGGATTAGCCTATGAGACGCGAGCGGCTTAATGCCCATAAGGATGGACACGGGATTAAAGCCTTGCCATGACCTTTGGCGGGTCCGAGCATTTTAGGAGATCTTTCGCCCTGTTTTTGCTTTATGGTGGAGTTGGCACATGTGCCCATCAGCAGAGAAGGAGCTGCAGGAATGGATGCCCCTTTTTTATAAGGAGAGGGGTAATAATATTGTCGCGAGTTCACGTAAATCACATTGCTAGACTGAACGATTTATGAGCCCTAATGAATCAACCCTTACGCTATAGATATTAAAAAGATTTTCCTGCTAACTAATGAAGCCCATGCATGCATATGCATCTTAGCACGCAAAAAAACACGACAAAAACTACTTTTTACAGGTAAGCCTCACAGGTATTTTCCCTTCTGCCCACTTCACTCTCACTGTTGGCGTGAGGTGAAGGCAAAATCAAAGCAGTACACTTGGGCTTGGTTGCCTTGATAAACAACTGGAGGGTAGGATGGGGTGACAGGTCACAGTGATTCATTAGTGGAAAGCATGCAGTTTCAGTAATTAACACTTGCAAATTTTGCCCCCGTCTAATTTTACGAATTCTCGTCTGGTTTACTCGCTGGATAACGACGACTTTTTTGGATAATTGTTGTTGTCATGTTTACGAATTAAGCACTGCTTGAGTATAGGAACAACAAAGCCATGCATGCTAATGTTGTAATGTATGAGTTTTAATCGAGTTCACCTCCCTTTTTGGGCATTGATGAACCAGCTTGGTGTCTGGTGAACCATCGATAACTTTGGCATGATAAATACTTTGACATCTTATTTATAAGTGAAAAAGTAGCGTTTAATTCTTGCAACGAATACACTTACAAAAAAGTTTATAAAAACTGAACTTTTGTTATAGAAATCAGCTAAGAGTGAAATACATTCAATTTTACAATATTTTGGGCAATATGTTGTTCTTATTTCAAATTATATACAGAGATTTCTCAACAGCCTATACATGTATCTTCTGTAGTAAATACTTTTATTTAAAATTAAACGTATGGAATATTGCATAATGTCAGTGCACTTAATTATAATGCCAATGATGGCATAAATCAAACTAAAGACTTACCTGATGAATCTTCTTCTTGATAACTTGCATCATTACAAATGTCATTGAAAACTTCATCAGAGTAATCCATATACGTTAGCTTCTCTTGCATGAATCGTGATGTTTGATACAAAATTTAAGCAAACCATGTGTGGAAAAATCACGGCATGGTTCTGATATGTATAAGCTTTCTAATATTATATAAAGGGTTTGGTTCAGGTTTAGCACCTCTTGGCCTTTGTATATAGCAATGGGAAGGGCTATACGACGATGGCTTAAATTTGCAGGGCTATCTTATATATAATACCGGCTTTTAAAGCTTTTCCTTTTGAAATCGTCGAAAACGCAGGGGCAAAGTGGTTTGCTCTTCCTTTTCTTAACCTGTTATATGCCCATTTAATTCGATTATAGTGAAAATTAGTCCAAGCATAAGATATGGTTTCTTTTATGCAATAAGGTTATAAAGTTAATGGCCGCATGAAATATTTTTATATATTACCCTAGGCCTCGACAATGGGGCCCAAGGTCCCTGTCTTGCATAGCACAAAAGTTGGTATTTGGAAATGTCATGCAGGACTCCTCTTGCTCTTCTATATTCATCCCAACCCGTTATAATATATAGTTAGGCCAATTTTAACGTTACAATTCACACCAACAATACAACTTGTGTCGAATAAAAAACTGCTATTATAATTCTTGGAAGAGATATAGTTAAAGCTGTGGATCTTAAATTTGGCTGGTTTTCATGGCTTATATACTCTATTTAAAAAAAATAGTCTGGATTGTCGATTTTAGCTGATTGATACATGTAGTACAAAAATATGTTTTACTATATATAATTTAATTTAAGCCTGATTGAAATTGTGATTAATCTTTGGGCAATGAATTGTATCGACTGTTATGATGCAGGTTATAGACTTTATTGGAGGATTGGCTATTCAAAGAAAAAAGTCGGTCCATGAAGACAGTGCATGAGTCAAGTTTTGAATTTGAATATACATTTGGGTATGTGCTTTTCGCTTGTCTGAAGCGCCAGGTTAAAGAAAAACTTGTTCCCTGAAACCACTGTGCTGAAATCACCTTCATTGGCCTATGGCCTTGTTATTTGCGCCATCTTTCGGTACAAAGCAACATTTTTAAGCCTATTAAAAATAATAAAACTGGTTACAAGTGCGTAAGCCTTCTCAGAATTCTGAATCCAAGAACCTTGTTGTTGTATTTTTCTTAAAATTCAACTTTAATCAGCTAATTTAAAAACAAGCTTATAACTAGAATTAGATTTCCCAACTAATTTTATTATTTCTGTAATGCTTATTAATATACCCTAGTCGTGTCAATTAATCCGTGAAGAAATCGCATTCGTTTAAATAAGATGCTTTCAAAATAGCAATAAAAATGCAATACGTTAAATGTTTAAAAATGTATTCAATTTAAGCAAATTAAGGATAATATGGGATTATTTCGTTTCAGCGTGTCCTTCATTTTTTTTCAAAACGAATAATGGGAAATGCATTTTTCTTAATAAAAATGCATTTGCAAAATTCATTATATTGGTATACTTCTTTATAAACATTTCTCTTTTTCATTAGCTAATTATTTTATCACATCATATACATTTTTCTAAAGTAACTATGCCATTGCTGCTGTTCCAAAAAAAAAAAAAAAAGATTTGCAGAATTTTTTTCAAAAACAATGAAATCATAGAATATGTTGTAAATTATGCCCAATATTAGTTTATATTCCCGCCTATATTCTTTCTGATTACATGCCATAGCTGGGCTTGTAAGGCGCTTCAGCTAGCGAACCTACTGGGCACTCGATGCCCTTGAGGAGGCAGGTTTGGTGTGAGGGGTCGTCCATAAACGATCTCCTCCTAATATAAAATAAATTTCGAGTTTTTTCGATGTATATAAAATGTATATAAAAAAGCAAGAACTTCATTTTATATTATATATGTTGTTTAGCACCTTCTTCATACTATCAAACAAGTACATGTACATGTAGACCCTATATACCCAATTGTGTTTGTCACTTTTATACTACATATATTTTGAAATAGCACCGTTTTGAATACAAACTAATTCTCTTTTTGCATTAATGATTTCATGTTATTTTATATTACATTATGTTATTATTCATACCCATGCATATCATTATCTCATTTTTCTGCATTCACTGTGCATTAAAAACTCTAGGCTTATCCAGACAGCTCTATAACTGCTTCCAGTTTATTTTAAATTAATGGTTTTATAACACCAGAAACCTCTACTCTAGTTACTCTTTAATCTGTCGGCCAAAATTCTATATATAAAGCCTAATTAAATCTGATAATGCTTCAGTTCATGAACGTATAATACTTGATGCAATGCATGTCCACAAACATAACCATGAAAAAGGGGAAAAAACTCTGGTACTAGTCGAACAGTATTTCACTGTCACGGATGCGTTTACATTTCAAACAATTTTTGCATTTTGCAACCATTATCGCCTTCACCCTGTAAAACTAAAATATGTTCTGTTTAGAAATAAAAGCTTACTCATTTGACTCATTCTGTGCACGTTTTGAAACCTCTGGGGGTTCCTTGCATCAAGCGTGTTAATCACCTTTGCTTTTGTCTTTATAAAACCGAAGAGTTCAGCTTTTGAACATTAATTTTACCTATACGAATTGTTATTTGCTTAATCGTGGACTAGACATATGGGATTACAGTCTTTTCTGACTTATAGCACCGCTACGAGTGTTTGACGTGCAACAAAACTCATATTTCTTTCAGTTTTTTTTTTTGCTAGCAACTAACTATAAATAATTCTTATAGTCGGTGTTAGTAGACAAATTTAATATTATCTGTTTGAGATTTCAACGGTTCATAAGCTTATTATTTTGGGACTGTCTTTTTTCTCCTGTTGAAGTTTTAAGCTTTATGGCCTGTCGCATAGAAGGTCAGACATCCGTTAAATTTATTCAATTTTTCTTAGATTAAAGATATTTTAATGAGCATGGACAGTTGAAGTCTATATGCAACCGGTCATTAATCCGCATGTTAATAAACTCATCAGTTGAGAATTCGTATAAATCTAAATCTGTTCTAAATTCACTCTGAAATATTCATCTGATATTTTCGCTTTCATATTGCATATATTTCATATTTAACTGCATGTAATGTACAGTGTATATATACACAACAAATGCTTAATTTTTCAATTAAGCATACTTTGGTCTGTGATCTATAATCTATTGTTCATGTACTTTAAAGCACATCCATTTTCAAGTTGTCCATTTTTTTATCAGATAATACTAGAAAGTATTTTCTTAAGAAAATTACGAAAATTCGCTATGTATATTTGGTTAAAATATGTGTTTGTAGTAGGCAGATAGATCCCAAGGTTGGGTTTTTTGAAAAATACATGTAGTTTATATGCATCATCGATTTAACGTGTTTATTCATATGAAGTATCCAGAGGCACTAAGGTGCAGGATTCAAGAAATTAAAAAAAATTGATATATATAGGTAAGAGGTTTGTAGGTACATGTTTTCCAAGAGCCGAAATTAAGTTTTCTTAGAAGTTTAAAAAGGTTGCATTTTAATGGCTGGTTTTAGACGTGTGAGTAAGAAAACTTGACCTGAATGGAAGCCATGTGGTGTTTCCTGAAATAATTTGGCGCAAGCATTTACATATATATATATAGTTCAATGGATATTACTAGTTTTTCTCTTTAATTCAAACAAGTTGAATGGATATTGGCTAGATATGTCGGTTGAATGTACTGAGAGAGACAGGGCTATCATCAGATTTTCAATCGATTATGCTTTTCTAGTTTGTCTGGAATTGATGGACATGTTCCCCAGAATGCGGAATCAAATTCCATATCTATTGATTCCATATTTCATGAACATACTCGTGAAATATAACAAAAAAATATAATACTATCAAGGGATGATGAAATAAAATGTCACTAGATTAATTTGAGGTTAATAACGAGAATATGATGTGAATAATAGCAATACATGCATGTACCAAAACTTCTGAACAAGACTAATAATGGTAAATTGTATATTCCATCATCGTTTTTTTAAAAATTGTCCACTTTTGGCTTAAAATCTTCAAATATATAAATTTACCTTAGCATCTTTTATACAATTTCAAAAAATGTCTTTATATCAATAATCAAAATATTATCTGACCATTTATGACCAATTGGTTTAATATTAAATGTTAACATTTTTGTTTTTTATGGTTGTTAAATCTGCTTTTTACCGCCTTCGATCTATATGTATAAATAGCATAGGGATTTCATGACTCGTTTATCAAATTTTGGTAGGTACAGGAATAATCTTGTTTTGGTCTAAAAAATAATACAGTATAAAAAAAACGTAGTTTTTCGCGTAAAACCTTTTAATGTATAGCCAGCAAGTACTGGCAGGA
>JAQGCC010003929.1:0-14164 GCA_034698905.1 Xestoiulus laeticollis
GGTCTCCTAGTTAAGTGACTTTTTGTTAGGAGACTGGAGTTCGCACTTACACTTATGTGCCTCTCTCTTAACTTTCTTTTAGTTAGGGGACACTTAGGGGCTAGTGCGAACATGGCTTTACGGTAATATACATTATACTTGTTATCAACATATTAAGGAGAATCACATCCAGGGTGTGTCCAAAATAACTAACTAGAGTCGGTTAATATATGTATATGGTAGATCAAAATTCATGAAATCCGTGTTATTTCATGATTACCCGACTGTCACCATCTAGTATGAGCGTTGAGGTCCTGGCCTCAAGTGAAGTTCCTGTCAGTCTTGTTAGTCCTTATATGTCAAAGCTACCCTTGAAAGAACCCATAACTCCTATGGTTCTAATTTAGAAAGATCTAGGGAATCGTGATCCCATTTAGTGCAGTTAAATAGTGTTTTCACCAGGAAAAAATTCAGGAAGTTTTTTTCTCAACGGTTCTCTATATAATTTGGAGTGCTGAGTTCGAATTTAATGTTTGCCACCTCGAGAAAGGTCGTCTTCTTAAAAAAAATCGCACTCGAATTCATGTCAAAATTATGATAAAATTTACTCTGTTTTTAGCGCATTCGATAGGTTAATTGTAAAAAAAAAATTGTGGTCTCTATTTAAACTTTCAAAAAGGACTCCCATCTCCCTTCCTGGGGGCAGGTGCCCTCCAGGGCCAGTTCTTACTTATTCAACATTCTGTTCCAAACATCATGCTTATATCATAAAATGCAAAATTATTTCCATGCTTATCTTTGGTGTTTTATTGGGCTTATATTTGGGGTAACTTCAACTTTTGAAACATCATATTTACAACAATTATTCGATTATTCAGAGGGTTTTAGAAAAATTTTAGTAATATTTAGACTTTTAGGACTTTTTATTTTTTTAGAACTATTTTAGGACTTTGAGGACTTTGTTTGTCGCCATTATTTTTACAATCCTGTGTAAACGAAAATATAGGACAACTTTAGGAAATATAGGACAACATCAAAAATATAGGAATTTATAGGAAATATGGGATGGCTGGGATGCCTGAATTATACATGTAGATCGTTTTTTTATTTTTAGTTATATCTATACAACTTTTATTTTACTAATGTTAGGTTTTTAGTAGGATATTTAGTGTTGTATTTATAGATAATTTTTTACAGGTTTAGTTATTTTTTTTTACTTTTATTTAAGATATTTAGTGGTATACAGTATCTATAGATCATTTTTTAATTTAGTTACGTTTGTTGTAGCCTACTTTCTTATATTGTTATGTATTATTAGGTTATTTCTACAAAAAAGTAGAAAACAAAACAAGTTATAACATAAGTTTTGAATCATTTTCCATGCATTTATAGGTGGTCCCCTTTTGTTTTTATCACATTCAGTTTGTTGGCTTTGCATCACAAGCGCATCATAGTAAAATAATTAATATGAGCCCGATTTGTTTTCAATGGTACCCTAATGGCCCCAGTGGTTTAAACAGATATTATTTAGTATGCTCTAGCATCTCAATTTTCTTCTGTCGTATAAATTAAATTTAACATATGTATTTTGTTAGAAATGTTGTATTCTTTAATATTATATATAAAGTGATCGTTTCAATAAAACGAATAGTTTTTAAGATATAACGGAAAAACGAGGGCATTTCTTGTATAAAATAAAAATAATCTTGCAAAAATAAAATCTAACACGTATATTTTGTAGGAAGTTTTTGTCTTCTTTAATATTGTATAGAATGGTCTTTTTGATTAAATACATGGTTTTCGAAAATAAAAAAAGCGCAAAAATGTTGGAGTTTTTTGCGATTTTGTTTATGAAGCTGACCTTTCTCGAGGTGGCATGCATTAAATTCGAACTCAGCACCCCAAATTACATATAGAACCATTAAGAAAAAAACTTCCAGAATTTTTTTCTTAGACTGCCCTTTTTAAGCACCATTTGACTGAACTATTGTGGTCTTGCCACAAAACAGAAAGTGGGAGAATGCCTGATTGCAGACAAACCCAAGTCCCTAAAAGTCTAACCTAAGTACAAGCACACTTCCCTAAACCTGTCCTATGACATGCAGTTAAGAATAACATGCAAAAATTACCAATTACACAACACAACAAGAACTAATGACCAAAGGGCGGGAAAAAAATCTCAAGGGTCAGGATAAAAGTATGCAAAGGGTCAAGGACCACTTCTGCCCTCTGGTTCCCTGAAGCAGTTTCCGCCTCCAGATAGGGTCTGGTGCAAATGTCAATAGACATGGGGTCTCAAGCCACGCCCCACGAGTGACTTATGGTTTGGGGAGCACAATAGATGGTTGCAGCTGGTCGTGAAAGGCCCTTTGTAGTTTCTTGTTGCCTATGTAACAGGTCCCTTGCAAAGTGTCTTAATGGTTTCTGTCTTCTAAGCTTACTTCAAATGTTTATTTTATAACCCAAACAAAAGGAATTGCAACGTCAGGAGTGTTTCCCTTCCTAACAACCAAGAGCAAGGTTTGAAGCGCTTAATCTAGGGGTTTTCTTCGCAGTACATAGAATCCACCTTTCGTCAGAAGCAACAAATATATTTTTTGTAACTCTTCTTATCATTACTTATAATTTGGTTGTTTTTTATATGTTTTGATGATATGCAAGATGGTTTGTGGAACATTTTGAATCACTTAAGCAATTTGCCTGATGGATTTTCCATTCTGATGATGGACAATGACCAATTTGCGTTCTTTCCATGTAGAATGTGGGAGGGTGAGGGGTGACACCCTAGCTCTTGGTCGTTAGGAATGGAAACACCCCTACAGGGTTCCCACTGAAATTAAATTCTCAACTTCCCTTACTTTTCCAGGTTTTTGGAAAAATTTCCCTGACTTATAATTTTTATTTAATTTAATGTAAACAATTTACTGATAACTACTATCTTTATTTAACAATTTCAAAACAAATAATCCACTGACTTACCTCTGGTTTATTATCCAGTCAGAAATATTAATATTAATTTGTGATCTAAACTAATTGCAGCTCCTAAATGTATTCTCATGCATTTATTAAAACTGAAAGAGAAAAGCAGGGGAATTCCCTATCATTGTATAATTATATATTCTTGTGAGCAGAAAGCATACAAATGCGACAAAATGCAAATTACACTTACCAGTGGTTAATGAGCTGCAAACCGACACAGCTTTCTCATGCGTATAAAAGCTAATCCACTGAGAGCTAGGGGACACTAGGGCAACTTGAGCAACAGGCTAATCGTTTAGGGCTTGCAATTTTAACTGGTCAAAACTTCCCTGACTTTTGCTCAAAAAGCACAAATTTCCCTGACTTCTCCAGGTTCCCTCAACTTTCCTGACATTTCCAGGTTTTCCAGGTCAGTGGGAACCCTGCCCTAGTTTCGTCATTACCAAATTAAAATTTTAATGTCTTTTTCCAAGTCCGTTTTCGGCCCTTTTGCTGCATTGGCTTGTGCCTGCATATCCCAGACGTTGCAATTTCTTTTGTTTGGGTTATTTGAAGTAAGCTTAGAAGACAGAAACCATTATGACACTTTGCAAGGGACCTGTTACATAAGCAACAAGAAACTTTATCGACCAGCTGCAACCATCTATTGTGCTCCCCAAACCCTAAGTCACTCGTGGGGCGTGGCTTGAGACTCCATGTCTATTGACCTGCATCTGGAGGCGATAACTGCTTCGGGGAACCAGAGGGCAGAAGGGCTCTTTGACCCTTTGCATACTTTTATCCTGGCCCTTGAGATTTTCTCCCGCCCTTGGGTCATTGGTCTTTGTTGAGTAATTGGTAAGTGTTGCATGTTATTCTTAACTGCATGTCATAGGACAGGTTTAGGGAAGTGTGCATGTACTTAGGTTAGACTTTTAGGGACTTGAATTTGTCTGCAATCAGGCATTTTCTGAGTTAATGTTTGATTTCTGTTCTTTAATATTTAATTAATCACAAATTAACAAAAAATTTCAACTTAAAATTATTTTTCCTCTTTTTAAACTTTGAAAATTAAATGCATACCTGTTGGATTATGTACAGTAGGTGTAATGTTTTCATGTTGAGCCCATGTACAGTATATGTACATGTATGTGGTATTTGTAAGTTCAGTGTTGTCTCATTAAGCTATGCAACTGAAAGCATATAAGAAATGCAAGGTAATTGTATTGTTAGTGCATAGTAAATTACATGTAGACCTACAATTGTACACACATCCCCCCTTAGTGGCAAAATCCCTGAAGCATAATTTTCGAAACAGCATGCAGAATAAGTTTAAAACTGATTATGATATTGATTATGATATAAACCGACAAGGTTGGCTTAGTGGTTATGCTTAGCTCCTTGAATTCGGTAGACCCGGGTTCGAACCCCGGTCGGCTATCCTGGTTGTGGTTTTTCGTGGTTTCCCACAACCTCCCTTAATCGCCCATATAGGCACCTAAAGGCGAATGCCGGGATAGTTCCCCAAAAAGCGGCCACGACCGTATAAAGTCCAACTAAAAAAATCTGGCACTTTGCCCCATGCCACAGGGTAAGGAATTGAATTGAATTGATATTGGGGCAGATGTAACTGGTCTTATAAAACTCTTGACCACCTTTAAGGGGGATTGGGAGTGGGCCCCTTTTTGACAAGTTAAATGGGAACCCAAAATATGGGGGCTGAAAATATGGTAAAGTTTTGTCTAAACATTGTTTTTTCACATCATCTAGATGGCACTGTAATTGATGAAAATGCATAAATATCGATATATTTGCATTATTGTAAGATGGAATTCTAGATATTTCCGTCATCACGACTGTCTTGACCTAGAACATTCTCTCCATGTCCAACAATGAATCAAAGGTCAAGTTTGCGTAATTTTGCCAACAAAGGGCACTCGAAAGAAGATTCTAGATCCAGCTAAGAGATGGTGCTTTGTAGTAGAGGAGAGAATCATGCTTAGAGAAAAAAGAGAAGAGAGGCAGAATACCTGTGAAAGCCGTGATGATAATCATAAGTGCATGAAAAAAGTGTTCTGGAAAAGAGAACAAAGAATTACAATATAAAGTAAGAAGATGGACTACTTTGTGTGTGTGTGTGATATCTAGTGCAGAAGATTTCTAGTGTCATGCCAGAAAAATTAATTTCTTCAAGTTGCTGCAAAGAAGTTTTTGCCAAAGAGACTGAAGGACAGAACTTTGTTTTTGTTGTTGTGCAAGGGAACCTCGAAGGGACTTCTGAATTTCCAGAGAGCAGATTGTGTTTATGCTTGTACCATGGTCGGTGGGAAAAAACTTTGTGAAATTGTGAGTGCCAAACGGATACATGAAGTCCATGGGCTACACTCGGCAATCCAAGGTGGACTCCATTGTTGTTTCAGAGAATAAGGAAGCTGCTGACAGAAATGGCGCAGTGCATCATCTTTTTGTGTTTTCTATTTTTTGAGCAAGTGTGCAGCGTCAGCCAGATTTTTATCCTGTCTAGGAGGCCACTTTGAAGAAAATAAATCTTTTTGAATCTAATGAACTGTCTTACAATTAGGCAGGGTTTATTACTTGCTCTGCCAACAATTCATCGATTACATTATCATCTATGATGATGCAAAAAAAAAAATTAGACTAAACTTAATGTTTTTAGTGCAGATTCATAAATCTGTTTTATACTTATTCAGCATGCTCTGTTCCAAACATCTTGCTTGATCATAGAATGCACAATTTCTGCTATATTAATGCATTATCTGCCCACTATTCGAAAAAAAAACTGTTGTGTGAAAATTGATCATGGAATAATCTAGAGATTAAAGAAAAGAAGAAAAAAACAACTGTTTGTTTGTTTTTTTTGGTGATTTTTAACGTTGGCCTATTTCTGCACACGAGGGCTAAACACCAACGCCAGGGAAAGGGCCTCCTTCACCTCCCTGGGAATTTTGCCTACGAGAGGGGACTTTAACGTGCAGAGAGCAAGGGGGATCCACACGGAACCTCGGTTTAAACTCTCATTCGAAAGAGCCGCCACTTTTAGAATTTCGCCCTTTCGAAAAATTCCCACCGACCTCGACCGGAAAAAAAACAACTTTATGAGACAGAGCAATTTGAACTCATTGATTATAGAAATTGCTTTGTTAAAAAAATCCAAAAAAATTGTGAATAAAAATCAAATTCTGCATCTAAAAAAATGTTATTTTTTTCTAAAGAGTACTAAATATTGAATTGAAATTGAACTAAAAATTGAAGCCGATAGCTTTCAATTTCCCCCAGAGTATGTAATGATTGACTGAATCAAATGCTTTGGGTTGATGCCATATTTCTGGACTTTCCTAATGAATTTGACAACGTCTTTCCTCATCAATGTTTATTACTAAAACTTAAATCATATGGCATTAAATTCTCTTAGATTTCGCGGATATCTGCATTTTTAACAGGAAGGAAGCAAAGGATTGTAATTAATGGGGTTGAATCCAATTGGGTGGATGTACTCTCTGGCATACGACAGAGAATGGTCATAGGGCTCTTAATTTTTCCATAAAACCCTTCCAAATTCCCTTTTTAGTAATTCTAAACTTTTTGCTAAAAATTCCAATTTGTACGTTGAGTCTTCTCAGTAAAGTTGCAGAGAGATCTGGTCGTTTTGGATTCCTGGTGTAATGATTGGCAACTAAATTTAAACAAGGGGAAATGCTTCCTGATGAGTTTTTCCCTTAAACAAAAGACATGCCCACTTAAATGTTTTTGGTGGGGCCCAACTTGTCATCGTCAAACCAAAAATTTTGGGGCACCGAACCAACAAATGAGATTTGTCCAGGGATTATTTTGCAAATGTCCAGATAATGTAAAGGAAACTGGATACACCACGCTTCTTGTAAAAATGAATGCTTACTATTGGTTATTTTTGCAAGCAGTTAGACGATGTAATTTTAGTCCAAGTGATACTTTAAATTCACTTCACGTTCTATTAAATTTAACAAATTTAACAGTGTTCAAACCTAACTTTCTGTTTGACAAAACATGACAGAGTCAGGTTTTGTGCAACATTTTGGCGATCCGGCAGGAGTCGGTCTAGATCAAAGGGAATTTATCAATCACATTTTCTTCACATGGTTTTGCGATGACGTAACTTAAATCACGTGGAATGGCTGACGGGTGATGGTTTAAGTTATGTCATCGCAAAACCACGTGAAAAAAATGTTTCCTAAATTCCCTTTAATCTAGGCGACTCTTGCCGGATTGCTAATGTAGGTTTGAACGCGATTTTTTCTTTCTATTTTCTATTTTCACCTGGTGTGAACCCGGCTTTAGACCCCGACATCCCCCCCCAATGGCATTTATTTGGTGATTGTAATGTATCATACTGAGTTGAATGAACTGCTGGTTGAGAGCCTGTGCTTGATTATAGAGTGCAAAATGATATGTTGATTTTGCATGCCTCACCCTTTGCTATGGTGGGAATACAACCCTCGAACAAAAGTCCTGCAACACATATGATTTTTCTTGTTGTTTTCCACTTTGATGACGTCTATCTTCAAAACTATCCAAGGTAGGGTATTGAAACTTGGTAAAATAAAACTTCAACCTTTTGTCTATCAAATGCAGTAGACAGATTTGGAATTTACAATTTTATTCATTGGTTAAGCAATTGAAATAAAAAATGTACATTGGACAAAATTCCTGCAACCTATGTTTAAATTTTAGTTTCCCCTTGTATAAAACGTTGAATTTTTTTTCCATACAGAGAAATTTCATTTAAATAAATAATTTAAATATTTTCAGTTAAATTTCCTATATAATAAGACATTACAATGTATTACAATCTATTATTATACAACTTCACTGCAGTCTTTAAACATGGTAGCAAGGTGCACACCGGTTGCAAAAGATTTACGTTTATTAATTGTAAAACAACATTATAAAGGGATTACAAATGGAACATTTGCCAAACAATTTGGCATTCATCGTTCTACAGTTGGAAGAATTCTCAAAACCTTTGAAGAAACTGGAAAATGTCATCCGAGATCAAGATCAGATCGACCAAGAACCACAAACAAGAGACAAGATAATGTCTTAAGAAGACTTGAAAGAACTTCACGAAAAGATTCTGCACAACAAATAACCGAAAAATAGTCCACAATTATAAAGACACTTGTAAGTGAAAAGTTTACACGAAGACGCCTAAAGGATATGGGTTATGCATTTTGTGTTGCTAAAAAGAAGCCACTGTTAACATGTGCCAAGAAGAAAAAAAAGAATTGCCTGGTGTCAATAGTACAAAAATTGGACTGTTGAAGACTGGAGCCGCGTAATCTTTAGTGATGAATCCCGTTTTTGCTTATTTGAAGATGGCAAAAGAACAATACTTCGAAAGAAAGGTGAAGAATATCATCCCAATTGTATTTCAAAGACTTAAATTTGCACCTGGGATTATGGTATATGGAACTTTGACTGCAAGGTGTCTTGGAGGCTTGAAAGCTGTCAATCAAAATATTAATTCATCTGTATACATTATATATTTTAGATGAAAGTTTAAGCCCAACTGCAAATTTTTATTTTCCTGATCATGACTTCATATACCAACAAGATGGGGCACCTGCTCATAAATCTAACAAAACTCTAGCATATTTGGAAAACATAAGAATTGAAGACTTGGATTGGCCAGGGAACTCTCCAGAGCTCAATCCCATTGAAAACATTTGGGCAAAAGCAAAGAAACGGCTGCAGGTAATAGGACCACAAGCCATGACTGATTTAGAGGAAAAAATACACGAAATATGGAACAATTTCACAACCAAAGGTGGTGCCACGAAATACTAATAACATTGTTGCTGGACTTTTATCACAGTTTTGCTGTGTTGCAGGAATTTTGTCCAATGTACTTTTATATTTAAATTGTGTAGCCAATGAATAAATATGTAAATTCCAAATTTGTCTACTGCATTTGATTGACAATAGGTCGAAGTTTTATTTTATCAAGTTTCAATATATCCTACCTTTGATAGTTAATTTGAAGATAGACGTCATCAAAGTAGGAAACAAAATGGAAATTATATGCTGCAAAACTTTTGTTCGGGGGTTGTACATTGTTATCATCTGCCCATTTATTAGTTCTGAAAGCCACCAGGGCCATTTATATTATTGTAACGTTGGATTCTAGGGAGATAAAATGATAATTAGGGGGGGGTTTAAGGGGTCGTTTTTTGTGTATTGGATGTTTTAATATTGTGTTTGCGAGCTAGTCCGACCCCAGGTATGAGCTGCCTGCCCGTCCAAGGGCTGAGACATGCTAGGAAGTCGATCGGAGGCTGAAATGCCAAGGACTAAAAAAATTTTTATTGCCTAAGGTTTCGACTAAACATACAAAAAGCTGAAGTGAAACTTCCACGTGACTATTTCCGCTAATTCTCGCTGGCGGGCCACCAGGGCAGCTTGACCACGGACCCTCTACTTTGAGGGATAAGAAGTCAGAAAGTTTTACCGCACGGCCACAACAGTCGTGAAAAGAATCCGCTTTCAGAGTGAAAGCCCTGAACTCGGCGCACTCTGGACACTATATATGGACGTTTGATTCGCAAGCTGACCAACCGGGAACCGACTGCTTCCCTTGCCCCCTCAACCTTCCCGTTAAAAACGGCCGCCGAGAATGTGGCAGTGCCAACATCCGGATCTGAGGTAACAAGGACAGTTAGAAATTCTAACCCCAACCCCCCGGACTGTCGTATTTCCTCAGTTGTTCCTGACACTCCCACCCCACCCTGTAGATGCAAGCACTCTGTGCGCCAACAAGTATAACCGACGAAAAACAATACAAAACTGACATTAGGAAACAATGTATAAATCAACCTCATCCCATGGATTGACTCCCATACGAAAAACCGGCATGGCTCGATCTTCTGCTGGCATGGATCCTCGACTGTACGTCCATGACGGCGTTAACTCTTGTAATGCAGCCTGACGTCTCTGTTCCTTGTGGATAGCATTCTAGGAATCCACAATTTTCATCCCCTCATCCTCCAACTTGTTCCTCTCTTTTGACATCTGCTTGTTCGACGTGAATATCCACAAAGGAGTGTGCCAATCGCTGATCCCATTGGTCCACCCCTTCTGCTTCCCATTCATTAATCAGTTCTTCAAACAGGGTCATCACCGACCCCTATCGCTAGTACAGCCGTAGAAATGCCTTGTTTAACTTAGCCGACAGTCGCTCCACCTCCCTAAATAGTCTGCAGCAGTTCCAACATTCTTCCAATGTGCCGATTGTTTGAACAACCTCCGTCTGGACTGCCGCATCCCTCATGCCTGGGGCGCATGTGAAAGAAACATCCACCGTCAAAACTATGTTCGCCTGTGTACACTAACGACAAACAACAAATGCGGTCCTTCAGTCTGAGATGCTCAGTGCATCCCTCAGTCGTAGGTATTGTCCCCAAAAAGTCAATACCCCATGACTGAGCCAGCCTGCTTGCCTCTATGGGTTCAATAAGTCCCGCTGGTAGCACTGTTGATGTCTTTACCCTTTGACATGCATCACACGCCACCACATATGTTGTGACGGCCAATAATATGACTGAGCCATCACTGCAACTGTCTTCATTAATCCAATATGGCCTGCCAACGAGTGATCATGTGCATCTCATAAATCTTGCCTTTTGAAATTCTCCTGAAACGCGAGTAGCAGATGTGGTCACCTTCCTGGTTAAAAAAAAAGTTAAAAAAATCCGTCCAGAAAGAGATACCAAGCGTTTGTAGCTAAATCCGCTAACGCCCGGCCCCACAGGCGAGCTTTCTCCTCATCAATCTGCTGGCCATCCCAAACTGGAGTAACAAATAACTCGCATTTCAGGTCCCACTCCTTGGTGCAGTATCGCTTCTAATCCCAATAACAACACGTCCATATGTCAAGTTAAGGGTAGAGCTGGATTTAGCATCGCTAATAAGGGCGCCACACACAGGGTTCTTTGCAAGATGCAGTCTGACAAGTAACATCCCATTCGAAAGTCTTTGAGGCCGACGTAAGCGCAATCAATATCTGTGATCGCGCGACAAATCATTTAATGAATCTCCGGCTAATCCCAATAAACTTCAAACCGCTTCTCGTGTTGTTGTTATTGGAAATCTCTGTATCAATTTTGATTTTTTCCTGATCTGCTGTGACTCCCTTTGAACTAATCACGTGTTCAAGGAAACACACCTGAGCGAACACAAAAAAAAACATCTTGAGGGTTTCCCTCGAAAGTTCGCAAATGCCAAAACGCAAAAACCCGTCATAGGTTGTGTAGAAAGCAAGGGAACGTACCGGCAAATACGTTGACATCGTCAAGATAAACTAAGCAAGTATCCTGTTGAATTCCAATGAGCAGATGATCCAATCTCCACTGCATGCTGGCAGGGTCATGACAAAACCCAAATGGCATTCATCTGAACTCGAAATGTCCCTGGGGCAGGGGAATGCAGTCTTTTCTTGGTCTGAGTTTTGCATAGCCACCTGCCAATATTCCAACATCAAGTAAACAGTCGCAAAATACAGGCGGCCCTCCAACAAGTATAGTGCGGCGACTATCCGTTGACTGAGGGGAAGAGGGAATTCTGCTTCACGATGCGATCCAAAAAAGTGACATGGTGTTTTTTAATATGGATTGATTATACCACACACTATTCTCCTTTACAAGGAGCAAGAACGAAAAAGTTTCAAGTATTTTTAAAGGATTTTAAACTGTTTTAAATGAGAATGTAACGATTATTGGAGAAGTTTTATGACTATAAAATTTGACGGTAACCTTTATTAATTGGGTAAGCCAGTTATGTTTTTATTGTCCGTTGTTTTTTGCTTCTGGTGCTTAGTAGTGTTGGGATTGCAAACTTTGAATTGATTGATTAATATTAGAGCCTGAAGAAGAACTACGTGTGCGAAACGTTGCGATAATTAAAATCGTTGGCTGTATGAAGTTGAAGTGGATGTGTTTTTATGAAGATTCCGGCCAAAGTTATGATGGAACTTATTAATTTTGTTCATAATGTGATACATTAAGCATATAGTCATCATAAATTTATTACAAGTTCATTAATTTAACTGCAAATTATCAACAACAAAAAAAAATTTCCATATTGAATCTCAAACGTGTTCCGACTTAAAAATTCCAAGTAAAAATGTGTCTAAAAAATGCAAGATCATGTTAATTGCAGGTTAGTGGTTTTTAAGCTTTTAAAGGGTTTCAGTGTTGCTATGCAGTCTCCCGGAGTCAGATTCGAGACTAGTCATTGTCCTTGAGGGGCATGATGAATTCGACAATTCCATGGGATATGTTACTGGAATGTTGCTTAATTGCTGGTATGCCTGGATTGCTGAATGGCTGAAATTGCTGAATGGCTGGTATTGCAAACAATTGCAGGGCAAGCAGTTCCAAATAAGGAGAGTATCAATGCAGGAAATTTCATTGGAATCTTCAAGCAAAAATTGTGGTTTGCTGCAGCAAAAGCAGCCTCTTGAAATGAACCATGTGTTCACTGTGTGAACAAGCTCAGATTACCAAGGTAAATGGTGATTGGCTCATTGACTCTGATTGTAAATCGCCAACGATCTCTCAGTCACTGAGCTGAGGAAGATAAATGGAGCGGTTCTACTGTGTTGATATATATTATTTTGGTGCCCAAAATATCAATTAGGAAATTTGTGGCACGCATTCCTCAACCTGGATTTCCGATCAAAGGTTGACTTCAACCACGGTTCACCTGCAATGTCGTAGGTGAACTAAGACTACATATTCCTCAATTTGGATAACCATCAAAGGTTGACCTCAACCAGTTTACCTGCAAGGGCATAGGTGGACTAGGCCTTCACTTCTTCATGATTGGAATAACCACGAGGACGTCCTCTCCACAAGCTGCAATCAAACTACTTCACTACTACTACAATAGAAAAATGGCATCTTTAAGGGACTAAAAGTGCCTTTTGCTATCCAACTATCACCTATCCAACTAACCAACGAAAGCGTGCTACTAATAACAACATACTGGCTACTAGGGAACCAAAAAAATAAGGCAGTGGAAAAGTGAATTGCTAACCTTCAAGAGAAATACAGTAAAGATTCTTTTACAGGATGCGCCTTAGCTGGGTGGAGGACTGATGTCAGTTTCCAGGATGATCCAGAAAATTTTCAAAGTTGTGCTTGAAGATGGAGAGTGCCATGTGGAACAATGTGGCAACGTTTTGGCTGTTGCTACAGCAAGGAATGGAAGGAATTTATTCCAATACAACTTCATGAGCCAGCATACTCGGTTGTTGACACTAAGAACTCCTTGAAACAGTGGTACCGCAGATTTGAACAATCCTGAAGCAGCAAGGAGTCAAGCAAGATAACTTTGGCATACACTCCATTGCAAAATGAAATTGCAAATGCAAGTCGATCATTACAGGTGATGGCAAAATGTATGCTTCTGAATTCAAATCTGTGGATGGAAGGCAGCTGCAGAAGAGCTTCAAATTTAGTAAGAGTACATGCAGGTCTTAGGTCAAACCTGCATGCAAGTCAATTCAGGGGGCACAAAAGTTTGGAAGGCAATTACAGTTAAATTAATTTCTAAAGCCAAATGTAACCCTGAAGGACAAGTGGAAACTTACAAAGCACGTTTAGTGGTCTGATGTTTCTCGCAATGTTACGGACAGGATTATGATTAATCCTTTGCCCCAGTAGTCAGGCACAATACTGTCGGGGCATTACTGGCTGTGGTAGCACTTTATAAGTTACATGTTCGTTATTTGGTCAAATTAATGTGCTTACTACCCCATATCTTAAGAGGAGGCAAACTGACACGTTTCCTGATGGGAAATCCAGTGAACAATTTTGTCGACTTCACCTCCCTGGGAATTTTGCCTACGAGGGGGGACTTCCACCCAACCGGCTTGAGGGGTCTTTAACGTGCAGAGAGCAAGGGGGATCCACGTGGAATCTCGGTTTAAACTCATTCAAAAGAGCCGCCACTTTAAGAATTTCGCCCTTTCGAAGAATTCCCACCGACCTCGACCTGGGATCGAGCATGCAACCACTCGACCTTCGGCGCCTCCTTGTCTTTGTTTCCCGAGCTCATTTATCCTTTCTCTTTACGCTTAACCTTATGCCTGGTTCCCACCATCCGAAATTTTCATCTGGATGGCGGGGCTTAGCGTCCGGATGACGTCATAATCCCCACAATGCAATACGCG